>CANNZV010000453.1:0-282794 GCA_947561585.1 Caprella mutica | reverse complement strand
AGCCCAAATTATCACACCTTTACTTCCATGTTGACGTCAAATTTGTTGGCAATGTGGTGAGCCAAGCTTTAGCCCATCAGTGAGGCCGTCGAGAGTTTTCACGCATTTTGTCTTTGTAGAATACTGTTTGGTAATCAGTCTTAACCCTATAAACAACGTATATCGATTCGATTTCTTTTCGATTGCCTGAAATATTGAATCGATGGATTGTTCCATTGAATCGACAAACCGTTGTTTGTAGGGAAGATACTTCTCCGTCCATATAGTAACTTTGTGTGTATCCTTCGAAAGAGGCCTGGTAACAGGTGAAACATAAGATGCAATTAGTTTCAGTATTCAACAATGAGTGGTTTTTCCACACAAACACTCTTAAAAACTGCATCACTAGTTTCCAATGGATTCTTCATGAGTTCTCTCTTGATCAACGACAGTTATGTCTCATAGCTATTTTGTATTTGCCCCTATATATCATTGCGTGTAATCTTTTATCAGGGGATCAACAATTAATTTTTACACTGCACGTGGCCGTAAAAATAATAAAAATTTTACAGCATATATGATCATTTTGTGGAAAGTAGCGCTGTAGCGCTACCGCTACATTCTGTTTTCCGCTGCTTTTCTGAAAGTGTAGCGGTAGCGCCGCTACATTATTATGCATGTAGCGGCAGCCGCAGCGCCGCTACTTTTCAAAGTAGCGCTGCCCACCTCTGCTTACATGCATCTTAAAAGAAAGATATCTAAAATCGTGTTTAACAATTTGATGAAATGTGTGTTTAGTGATGTCTAATCCATTCCTTCTGATTGATACTTTTGAATTTTCAATAAGCTGTTCATGAACAATATTAATATGTTCATTCTTTTCACCTGCAAGCTAATCGCTTTTTGCTCAAATTTAAAGTGGTTTCCTCAGTTTTGAACTTATTAACATTGGTCAATATGGTTTCATTGTTAGTGGAAATCTTTCCAGAAAGCGTTGTTCAAAATGAGGTTGAACCTGTGTAAAGCTATCAGTGTTTAAATGACTTGTCACGACAAAAAAAAAAATTCCGCATATTTCGTGATCGTGCAAGCCCTTTTTATTTCCATTTTTTTAATTCGCTGCAGAATGTTTAATTTTCGTCGTAACTTTTAACAGATTTCCAAGATAGATACAGAAAAAGTAAACAAATAAAACTTTGTTTTTAGAAAATTTCTAGCTTTGATAGTTTGTAAAACAAACCAATTTGAAAATGGGTTTCCTTTTTTTTTTGCGCCACCCTGTATTGGGTTTGAAATCAATTGCAATATAAAATCTGTCTTTAATAAATAACATAAAAATGACTCATCATCAATCTTTGGATGATTTTATTTTTGAGAAATTTTTTGCTCGAATAAAGCATATTTATTAATTAGTAAGTTGAAGATTTTTATATTTAATTATACCTACTGTACGCACTTTGAAATGTCCAGAATCGAAATATTGGATTATTAATAAAAAAAGAAAAATTAAATTATTAAAATATATTTACTCCATAATATCCGTGGACTGACAATTGGGTCCCGACAATTGGGCCCGCCGACAATTAGGCCAAGGACAATTTAATTGGGCCCCAGGAAAATTGGGCCTCAGGACAATTGGGCCACGGTCAATTGGGCCCAAAGACAGGTGGGCCCCAGACAATTATATTATTTGCCTAGTTTTTCAGAGTCTACAGTATTAACTTCTTAATTAAAGACCATTGCTCCTGTAATAACTAGGGATGTGACAATATGCGTTTTGCATGAAAATTTAGTCTTGAGCATAATTAAAATAAAGAATATTCCTAATATTAAAAAAATATTCTCGTTATTAAAAATATATATTCATGAATAAAAAGTAAAATAATTATTCATAATAAATACTTATTCATGAATAAATATTATTATTCTTATAAGCTACTATAATTTAATTTAAGCAACAAATATCCTAGTTACAGTACCTCTATGAGTCTATATAGTGAACTCCTGTGAAGTGAATGAGTTAGGATGTAGCCAATAGAAAATAAGAATGTAGCTATTTTAGATGAAGAAACAATAGACAATAAGAATGTAGGTATTCAAAGAAGGCCGTGTCAAATATACTATCTATTTGATAATATATAATTTATTATTTTAATGGCTGAGACTCTTGAGTGCGCTATATCACATTGTATATTGGTTTATAATACCATTCAAACCCTTAATCGGTGATGCAGGGTGAGGTAGCTGTCGGAATTTCCGTCTAAAATTAGATCTTTCTGAGTTTCAACATACAGAAGAAAAGGGAGGAGTTGAGCTGATATTGTACGAGCTAACTAACTAGGACAGTGGTGCCTAATTACTCCTTAGGGTTTTTTGATCTGACCCTTTGAATCCATAGTGGGATATCCTAGGTCATTTTTGAAGATACCACCACTGGTTGTCGATGATAGTGGGCTAGAGGATACAATGGGGATATGACTGACAATTAAGATGACTCTAAGGGGCTCCACGACAGAAACCTCTATTGTGGCCGTAAGTTTCCATGGCTCCCAATTTACGGGTATGCCCATAGAGTTATTGCAATCCCAATTTCAATGTGAAAATAATCGCCTCTTCTCCACATATATAATCCACTTACTTAAAACTATTCCTTTAAACTATTCCATAAAATTATTCCATAAAACTATTCCTCAAAACTATTCCTTAAAACTATTCCTCAAAACTATTCCTTAAAACTATTCCTTAAAACTATTCCTTAAAACTATTCCTTAAAACTATTCCATAAAACTATTCCTTTGAATAAACGCAGAACTATTTGAAAATCTATAAAGTTATTCAAAATCTAGATTCTTTAGGAATCTATTACTTGAGAATTATATTTACTTGAGAATTATATTTACTAAAGAATTATATTTTAAAAAGTTACCTTCCCAAATTTCCTAGCCTTCTACCAATTAGTTTTTCTATAAATCTGTTATTCTATTTCAGAACTACCGGTGTTACCTCTCCTGGCTCTACCACGCATATCAAATAGTGCGCTCCTTCACTACAGCCAATCCATATTTCTTGTAGTTCATTGCAGTGAAAAATTACTCAATCATTCACCCTAAATTTCCATTTTTTGTTATCAAACTAACTTCACTTATTCTATTAATAATTATCTTAAATTAAATTTGTTTAAATTATACCCTTATTAAATCCGCAATTACCATTTTAATTTTAAGTGTTAGTTTTTTGGATAGGCCGTGGCCCACCAAGACATGTTGAAATTATTGGAACATACAAGTCGAATTAAAGTTAATGTGAATTTGTTGAAACCTGTTCACTGTTCAATATTGAAGAGTTTTATAAATTATTATTGCAAAATGTATTCTCATAATCCCAACAAATGTTCAGTTTTTCTTTGTTCAATGTAATGAAATCTTATAAAAATTTACCCATTTTATTAACTAGATATTACTGTGACAACTTTGTCAGACGATGTACACTACACATTGGATCCACATGACATGATTCAAGTTAATGCGAATTATTTAAATACTTCAAAGATTTTCATTACATTGAAACATGAGATTAGCATCAAAATGTGATTTAAGGGGATGGCTAATATATACCTTATCAAGTATATCAATCGAATTAGAAAGTTAACATATTTTTAGAGAATATAACGCATATTTCGAAGATGATATTGTCACTACCGTAGTAGGTATAATAACAAAGTAACACTTCTTTATTGTGTCTTTTGCCCAATTTTTTTCTGGGCTCAATTTTTCTGGGGCTCAATTGTTCTGGGGCCCAATTATTCTGGGCCCAATTGTCGTGGGGCCCAATTTCCAGTACCCAATTGTCCTGGGCCAGACCGTCGGTGCACCTATAATATCAAATATTAAACGTGTAAGAGAATATCAAACGTGTAAGAGAATATCAAACGTGTAAGAGAATATCAAACGAGTAAGAGAATATCAAACGTGTAAGAGAATATCAAACGTGTAAGAGAATATCAAACGTGTAAGAGAATATCAAACGTGTAAGAGAATATCAAACGTGTGAGAGAATATCAAACGTGTGAGAGAATATCAAACGTGTAAGAGGATATCAAACGTGTAAGAGAATATCAAACGTGTAAGAGAATATCAAACGTGTAAGAGAATATCAAACGTGTGAGAGAATATCAAACGTGTAAGAGAATATCAAACGTGGGAGAGAATATCAAACGTGTAAGAGAATATCAAACGTGTGAGAGGATATCAAACGTGTAAGAGAATATCAAACGTGTAAGAGAATATCAAACGTGTAAGAGGATATCAAACGTGTAAGAGAATATCAAACGTGTAAGAGAATATCAAACGTGTAAGAGAATATCAAACGTGTTAGAGAATATCAAACGTGTAAGAGAATATCAAACGTGTAAGAGAATATCAAACGTGTGAGAGAATATCAAACGTGTAAGAGAATATCAAACGTGTAAGAGAATATCAAACGTGTAAGAGAATATCAAACGTGTAAGAGAATATCAAACGTGTAAGAGAATATCAAACGTGTAAGAGAATATCAAACGTGTAAGAGAATATCAAACGTGTAAGAGAATATCAAACGTGTGAGAGAATATCAAACGTGTAAGAGAATATCAAACGTATGAGAGAATATCAAACGTGTGAGAGAATATCAAACGTGTAAGAGAATATCAAACGTGTAAGAGAATATCAAACGTATAAGAGAATATCAACGTAAAAAAAAAACAATCTAAATGTTTTGTCACAACAGAATACCACAAAGTTAATTTAGCACATTCCTCTCATTGTAAGTCTGTATTAACTCCACGGAATTCTTCTCCAACTTCTTCATTACGTAAAATGTGTGCGAATTGGTTAATTTATAAACACAATGGCGACACGATTGACAATCTAGCAAAGCGATTGAATCTTTTTTATTTGTAAATAGAAAACAATGATTTAGTTTAATAAATCTTCTACAATTGTAAGGTTAATAAGGTAAAGCATCTATTGATCATTTGAAAGCACTGAAATTTTTTTACGAATTACGAGTCAAATTGACTCAAAACTTGAGATTTAGTTCGTCCAAAACCCGGCTCAAAAATGTGAGTCAATTTGACTCATACTAATATTTTACTCAAAAGCAAGAGTCATGTTGACTCCTTATAACTCCTAATTCATAGTCAAATTGACTCAGGTAGAGTCAGGTCAATCAAGAAAAAGACTCCAGTATTGGGGCTTTGTAACCTTGACTCATGCGATAAGTCAGGTTGACTCGCAATATTTTTCTCAGTGTTGAACCTTTTACTCATGTAAAACAGAGCTTCCTCAAGATCCATTTCTCAGTGAGTAAAATATCCATTGAATGATAAACCCTAACTCACAAATGTTAAATTGTTCCTTTACCCTATTCACTTTACATTATATTTTCCATGACTTTCAGTTACAATTAATTGCTATATAAAACTGAAGAATAAATCATCCTACTGTTCAAATGATCAAAACTAATCAGATGAAAAAACTCTATATGGAAGTAAAACATTCTGCATATCAACGCTAATTATTCTTTGTATTGAAAGGCACTCTTTGAATATAAGAAAAAATTACATTGTATGTTGATTTAAGCGATAAAATAGAGTTAACTTTACATTAATTACAACAATTTAATCACAATGCATTATAATCGTATCTAATTGAATCTAATTAAGCTACAGTTCACATTTATATAATGCATTTAAAATGGCTTCTATTCTTTAATTCCAGTGTAACATCAAGGAATCAGCAGTTTATTTATTTATCTAGGGTATTTACCCGTTAAAAATAACGGGTCATGTATAGTAATTTATTACCCGTTCTTAGTTTTTTTAATGAATTCAAATAAAATTCATTTTTCTGCATAAACGATACTTTTTTCATAGATAAAGCATTTAAAAATTGAATAAAAACAGGGTAATTTAAATATCAAGTCAATGTATTCCCGTGCGTATCATAGTTACATTCTTCATGTTTAATACCCGTAGTGTAGAAGCAGATACCAAATAAATAAAAAAATAAACTCATGAGGGAAATTATTAGTATAGATGATTCGGTACTTTTTACAGACAATGAATTAGTTAGTTAGTTTTACGGTGACTGAAGTTTTGAAGTAGATATTTACTTACTAGCGTAATTACCCGTTAAAAATAACGAGCTCTCATTACTCTTGTCTTAAGCAATGTAGATTTAGCTAAAGTTATTAATTAGATAATTATAATAATGTTATACATAGTATAGATTATAGAATATAGATAGAGCGAATTAATCAAAAGGATTATTTACCAAAGTACTAAAAGGATTCATCGTCAGGACAAAATGATGAAAAACCTGCTCTAAACTATTTATTTTATGACATACGACAGTAGGTCGTAAAATTCCCAGTTTAAATTAGTTCAGTTCATCACAGCTTGTTCCTGACGATGAACATACATCTTCCTGTTCGAAAGTTAAAATCTAGAATTATTTTCAACGTTTTATTATAATAACCTTCTTGTAAATATCAAAATTCCTTTCATGCAGTATCAATCTTTAGAATAATTAATTACCGAGTGCATGAATCAATATTATAATAAGAGAGGGGTTCTGCCTGTCCGTCACACTGACCTAATAATACGATTAGCAAGCAGCTGGTGGCATGGATAGGAAATTATTCTAACATCAGTTCAATAAATATAAGAACAATTTTTACACTTTTTCAATGTCCTAAAAAAACTTGATAGATTAAAAAGCACGCATACACTTTATATTTAATGGTATAGGTTGTAAAGAGTTCATATTTATAATATTAAAAACTATACCGCACTAGATTTTAATTTCATGTAGTTAGTAAATAAATTTTAGAATTCATAACATTTAAAATGTGGGTAAACGTAATGAATTACAATTCAAATTTGGAATTTGTATTTTCTTAGAAGCTTTTTGAATTTTAGCATTTATTAATTTTATTGAAAATTTGTATATATCGTGTTTAATTTAAAATGGAGAAAAAATAAAAACATTTTTTCCATCCACTTTATAAATCCAAAAATAAAGTAAGCAACTTGCTGAAAAACTTTAAGAGAAAAAATTATGGTTAAAAATATCAATAAAATATTAATTTGATTTTCAAATGGATATAAATTTAAAGAGAAACCAAGTAAAATATATATGATTAAACAGAAATTAATATATCCTTTTTTATGGCCTACCATAACTATCTCTATAAAATGGTCGGATTATTTCTCATTTATTTTAATAATCAAAAATATATAATAAATAAAATTATTGTAAAAAAAGATTATTTTTAATCACTCACTACGATCGAAAATGTGGAATATTTCGATAACTTGTATCTTACCCCATATATAACATTTTATTTCCATACGATTAATAATTTCTACCATATCTTAGGTCTCGTGGGAGGCGTACAATTTATGAGTTTTCTTTTAATTAATTTCTCATTTTTATGGTATCCACTAGATACCTTAATTAGGAATTATATGTGTGGATATTACCTAGGTAGCAATGGTACAATGTTGGGGCAATATTATTACAATGTTGGGGTAATGTTGTTACAATGTTGGGGCAGTGTTGTTACAATATTGGGGCAATGTTGTTACAATATTGGGGCAATGTTGTTACAATATTGGGGCAATGTTGTTACAATGTTGGGGCAATGTTGTTACAATATTGGGGCAATGTTGTTACAATATTGGGGCAATGTTGTTACAATATTGGGACAATGTTGTTACAATATTGGGACAATGTTGTTACAATATTGGGGCAATGTTGTTACAATATTGGGACAATGTTGTTACAACATTGGGGCAATGTTGTTACAATATTGGGACAATGTTGTTACAACATTGGGGCAATGTTGTTACAATATTGGGACAATGTTGTTACAACATTGGGGCAATGTTGTTACAATATTGGGACAATGTTGTTACAATATTGGGGCAATGTTGTTACAATATTGGGACAATGTTGTTACAACATTGGGGCAATGTTGTTACAATATTGGGACAATGTTGTTACAACATTGGGGCAATGTTGTTACAATATTGGGACAATGTTGTTACAACATTGGGGCAATGTTGTTACAATATTGGGACAATGTTGTTACAATATTGAGGCAATGTTGTTACAATATTGGGACAATGTTGTTACAACATTGGGGCAATGTTGGTACAATATTGGGGTAATGTTGTAACAATATTGGGACAATGTTGTTACAATGTTGTAACAATTTAGTAACTATATTGTTGAAATATTGGGGCCATCCATATTGTTACATATTTATTAACATTAACGATATTGGAATAATGTTGTTACAATATTGAGGCAATATAGTCACATTTTTAGGTCAATCTTCTTACAATATTGGGGCAAAGTTTTTCAATTTTTGTGCAAAACCCAAGCAACACAAGTTAATGGGCCCATGTGGGCACTAGCTTGACAAATCGTATTGGTACGGAGTGTTTTTTTTTTTCTTTTGCAAAATGGGCCTATAAATATACATGGTATGGGCAGTTATGTTGAAACCATCTTGGCATAAGATGTTGCCGATATGATAATGAAGTTTCAGCCATATAATGTCGATAGGCTATATATTAATCAGGTTGGCCCAATATGACAATTCAATGGGATGGATTCGCCACATTGAACCAACCTTCTCCCAAGGTAACATTCCATGAGAATGGAAAACCACATTATCCCCATGTAATTTTTCTAGGCTACTTTTCAGTCTGCCATATCTTGCCCATCTAACCATGTTTACAAAATCTGTCATGATTGTTTGGGTATTATAACAATATCGGGACAATGTTGTTACAATGTTGGGGTAATGTTCATATAATATTGAGGCAATATTGTATAAGTATTTCAGCAATCTGGAGAAGCAATGCTATCTAGGTAAGGTGTAGATGCTTATAGAATTTATACATAATATATTAGGGTAGGCATGATTATTATTCCAAAGTGTCTTTCCTATTTTTATTCATCAAATAATTAATTTATTGATATGGTGATAATAATTAATTCATTGATATGGTAATAATCATCCCTACTAACATAGGGTGAATACTCTATCACCAGAGGCATTTCATTTGCAGAACGAAGTACACTCTGAAATGAATACCAACTCACCTCTCCATTTTCCTCCTTGCAAACATCACACATTAATCAGTTGACTAATTCAGTGTGTGGGGGGGGGGGAGGGGGTATAGGGTGTGTAATTAACTCTGGCAATTGGTTCTGTAATCAAGGCAAGCAATTAAAGATTTACCTGCAATAGGAATACAGTCTCTAGTTAGCCTTTGATGACGTCATGAAAGGAAATACAAATTGAAACTAGAATAGGCACTCGTAGAGCGCATATAGCTTCGCCACCTCAACATTTATCGTTCATTTTGACCATTTTGGGACATTGACCTTTGACCTGATCGCTCCCGAAATCTAATCATATTTCAGACAATTTGGTCGAATTCTTTTTGAGTTTTGCGAGTAACAATATTACAAATATTAAGTAAATAAAATAATTCTGATCGAAACATAATATTCCACAAATTTGCGAGAGTAACAACTTGGTAAATTGGTACACCATTTAAAACATGGAAAATAAGAAACCGTATAGAAAATATTAGTTTTGAATAAATAAATCTTCCCAATCTTAACTATGTAAATTGACGCATTAAAATAGATTGAGTGTAGGGTAAGTTCTGAGTTATCGAACGGTTCTACTTTTACGATAACACAAGAAAAAATATACATTGACTTTTCACCAGTAATTAATATTCAAGGACACAAATTATTATAGTAACGAAGTAAATGTTATTGAAGTCCCATAAACAGTCTGAGAATAATCACATTTATTGATAGTAATTATAGCAACTTTGAATGTGACTAATCTTAGTACAGATGATTTGCACCTTGGAAGACTGTTGCTGATATTATTTCAGTACTCTTATATTTCAGTACTCTTATATTCCAGTACTCTTATATTTCAGTACTCTTATATTTCAGTACTCTTACATTTCAGTACTCTTATATTTCAGTACTCTTATATTTCAGTACTCTTACATTTCAGTACTCTTACATTTCAGTACTCTTACATTTCAGTACTCTTATATTTCAGTACTCTTATATTCCAGTACTCTTATATTTCAGTACTCTTATATTTCAGTACTCTTATATTTCAGTACTCTTATATTTCAGTACTCTTATATTTCAGTACTCTTACATTTCAGTACTCTTATATTTCAGTACTCTTATATTCCAGTACTCTTATATTTCAGTACTCTTATATTTCAGTACTCTTATATTTCAGTACTCTTATATTTCAGTACTCTTACATTTCAGTACTCTTATATTTCAGTACTCTTATATTTCAGTACTCTTACATTTCAGTACTCTTATATTTCAGTACTCTTATATTTCAGTACTCTTACATTTCAGTACTCTTACATTTCAGTACTCTTATATTTCAGTACTCTTATATTCCAGTACTCTTATATTTCAGTACTCTTATATTTCAGTACTCTTATATTTCAGTACTCTTATATTTCAGTACTCTTATATTTCAGTACTCTTACATTTCAGTACTCTTATATTTCAGTACTCTTATATTCCAGTACTCTTATATTTCAGTACTCTTATATTTCAGTACTCTTATATTTCAGTACTCTTATATTTCAGTACTCTTATATTTCAGTACTCTTATATTTCAGTGCTCTTATATTTCAGTACTCTTATATTTCAGTACTCTTATATTTCAGTACTCTTACATTTCAGTACTCTTATATTTCAGTACTCTTATATTCCAGTACTCTTATATTTCACTACTCTTATATTTCAGTACTCTTATATTTCAGTACTCTTATATTTCAGTATAATAATAACTCTTATATTTCAGTATAATAATAACTCCTATATTTCAATTCAATAATAACTCTTATATTTCAATACAATAATAACTCCTATATTTCAATACAATAATAACTCCTATATTTGAATACAATAATAACTCCTATATTTCAATACAATAATAACTCCTATATTTCAATTCAATAATAACTCTTATATTTCAATACAATAATAACTCCTATATTTGAATACAATAATAACTCTTATATTTCAATACAATAATAACTCCTATATTTGAATACAATAATAACTCCTATATTTCAATACAATAATAACTCCTATATTTCAATTCAATAATAACTCTTATATTTCAATACAATAATAACTCCTATATTTGAATACAATAATAACTCCTATATTT
The DNA here is from genome assembly GCA_947561585.1 of Caprella mutica. NCBI lineage: Eukaryota > Metazoa > Arthropoda > Malacostraca > Amphipoda > Caprellidae > Caprella > Caprella mutica. The sequence goes on along the minus strand of CANNZV010000453.1, from coordinate 271,523 downwards.
CAATACAATAATAACTCCTATATTTCAATACAATAATAACTCTTATATTTCAGTATAATAATAACTCCTATATTTCAATTCAATAATAACTCTTATATTTCAGTATAATAATAACTCCTATATTTCAATTCAATAATAACTCTTATATTTCAGTATAATAATAACTCTTACATTCAGTGTGTGTTTAGAGGTGAGAGGGTGAGGTGTGTCGTGGTGATCTCTCTCACATTTTAACTGAAGAAAATGAAGTGAAAGTAGAGAAAATAATAAAACTCAATTCTAGTGTTTGGAGTAGTTGTTAAATCAATGTTTAAATAAAAAACTTGTTAAATATTTTTAAAATGGAATATTTAATTCATCAAACTTTGCATGTATGTTTTTAAATATTTTTGTGGATATTTTAACATGCATGTTTCCCTGCTGATGAATTTTTATTTATTTTATTATGTTGTATGTGAAGTCAATGTTATATTTTATCAACATTCTAAATTTTATTCGGATTTGAACATTTACATTTTATTTAAACTAATTTTAATTAAAAATCTATATCAATGTTCGTTACCTTTTGCATTATCCTCTTGGTAACATAATAGTTATAAATATAATTTTTGTTCTAATTAATTCATTTACACATTAAATTATTTTGTCCATTATAAAGTAACTGAAATATTCTTACCAAATACCGTAGATTTATTTACAGTTTCTGAAGTTATATCACAATCTTAATTCTTGCAGCTATAAATATTAATAGTAAATACTTTAAAATAACAATAATAAAAATTCTATCAATAATTCTGCAAAATAGATTCATAAAAATACTTTCTATTACCGATTTTTTATTTTGATGATTTTTTAAATGGTAAATTTGAAATTTTCTGATTTTTTTGAGGAATTATCATGTAATTACAATCAGTGATGTTAGGTTTAAACTTCACAAAGTTGAAAATGTATTTCACAACAGTCGTAAGTTCTCACACAATAAGTCAAATGAAAGGAAAAGTTATAAGATGAAACTGACAGAAGGGAAGTTTCAGTACAAGAGACTTAAGAGAAGAAGTTTTAAGAAAGTTGTGCCACATTTTCGATTGTATAAAAGAAATAATAATAGTTTGACATTTCAACTGTAATCATTAAAGGAATATCCCACTGCAATGACTATGGAATGATTAGTAGGTGTAACAAATTATTATGGTAAGAAATAATCGTTAATAATGTCCTATAAACAGTCTCCGAATAATCACATTTATTGATAGTATTTCAACTAAACTACTGCAGTTCGGGGCATGAATTTGAAATACTTAAAATACTTAACTTAATTAAGATATTAAATATTCAAAATAATATTAAATACTTTAACATATTTTAAATATTCATAATACAGAACTGAATTAAATTAAAATGCTGTATATATATTTATAATACTTTGAATTATTTAAAAGAGTTGTTTAGAGTTGCATGTGATGACCAAACAAGTACAACACTTCAATAAATGCTAACGTCACAGCCACACCCCTCTCCACCAACATTAAATAAGAACTGTAAATTAATTGAATAGATAGAAATTGTCTAAAAATTGAAACTATACAATATCCCCATTCATCTTAGGACAAGTTCTGAGTTATTGGACAGTTTCAATTTTCGAACATATAAAAAATACAGTAACGTTCAAAACTTTGGGAATTTTTAAAAAGTTTTATAACTTTAGATTAATGAGCTTTTCAAGCTGAGACTTCACCAACTGATATTAGTTATCATCAATAATAAATACTACAACTTGAATAAGATTTGAATTATAAGAAAAATTGTATAGTAATAAACTGAGGGAAAAAAGTGTTTCTTTCAATTAAAAAATCCTAAAACAATTATAATGGATATATTCAATTAGCTATATAGGTTATTATGATATTATTTAATCGACAAACCTATGTTTCCAATGACAACTACACATCTAAAAACGAATATTTTTAATAATTTATCCTATTTATAGAAATGGTCTAAAGACATTCTACCTTGACACGTTAATTACACTTGTGTTAGGATTGATAACCACCTTTTATTTCTGCGATAGAAATAAAGGGTATTTTACTGCAAAATTCTGTATATTTCGATCTTTATAAGATCTTTCTGTATAATTTTACAAGGCTTTCTAAGTTTAAAACAACCACCAATTTTGTCATTATCACTGTATTATTCAAAAGTTATGATTCACTCCCTCTATAAAAATTTCAATTGGATTTAAACTTTAGGAAAGTGATTTTAAATAAATCCCGAAGATCATCGAAATTTTAATAGTTCTTGCAGTAGCAGATGTCACTGAAAACAAAGTTAGTTAATTAACTAAATATTTAATACATTTTCATTCATTAACTATTATGTTTTCATCAAACCAAAGCACATATAATCGCATAATTCGACGTGTTCTTCACGAAACTCGTCAAAATATCTCCACCGTTAAGTTTTTAATAACTCTCTCGAAAATAAATGAGGCTCTGTTAATCCGCTTGTTTTTTATCTTCTTATTTACACACTGAATAATTAAAGTAGAAATTAGGCCCATTTTTCAGGTAAAATGAACTCTAATGAAGAAAAATGGAGGGGATGTAGTACCCTAGATACGATAGCTATTGTAGTACCCTAGATACGATAGCTATTGTAGTATCCTAGATACGATAGCTATTGTAGTATCCTAGATACAATAGCTGTTGTAGTATCCTAGATACGATAGCTATTGTAGTATCCTAGATACGATAGCTATTGTAGTATCCTAGATACAATAGCTATTGTAGTATCCTAGATACGATAGCTATTGTAGTATCCTAGATACGATAGCTATTGTAGTATCCTAGATACGATAGCTATTGTAGTATCCTAGATACGATAGCCATTGTAGTATCCTAGATACGATAGCTATTGTAGTATCCTTGATACGATAGCTATTGTGTTAACCTAGATACGATAGCAATTGTAGTATCCTAGATACGATAGCTATTGTAGTATCCTAGATACGATAGCAATTGTAGTATCCTAGATACGATAGCTATTGTAGTATCCTTGATACGATAGCTATTGTATTAACCTAGATACGATAGCAATTGTAGTATCCTAGATACGATAGCTATTGTAGTATCCTTGATACGATAGCTATTGTATTAACCTAGATACGATGGCAATTGTAGTATCCTAGATACGATAGCTATTGTAGTATCCTAGATACGATAGCAATTGTAGTATCCTAGATACGATAGCTATTGTAGTATCCTAGATACGATAGCTATTGTAGTATCCTAGATACGATAGCAATTGTAGTACCCTAGATACGATAGCTATTGTAGTACCCTAGATACGATAGCTATTGTAGTACCCTAGATACGATAGCTATTGTAGTACCCTAGATACGATAGCTATTGTAGTACCCTAGATACGATAGCTATTGTAGTACCCTAGATACGATAGCTATTGTAGTACCCTAGATACGATAGCTATTGTAGTACCCTAGATACGATAGCTATTGTAGTATCCTAGATACGATAGCTATTGTAGTACCCTAGATACGATAGCTATTGTAGTATCCTAGATACGATAGCTATTGTAGTACCCTTGATACGATAAGACAATAGATCATTTTTTCTCTCCATATATCAAATTCTTGTGATGAAATTTGAAGCATAACAATTAATATATCAAGATTAATTATTAAAGAGTAAAATTCAAGTAATTAGGCATTCAATCGACTGGGAAATTAATTAATGTATATTAAGTGGTGATTCAACAGGTCCCTGGAAGTTTAGTATTAAATGATATGCAATATATTTTATACCTCTGAGAGGTGACTGTTTCACTACATAAATATTTTAGGTAATTTTATAGCCTTTGAAGTACCCATAATACTTTCATGTCACCCTAAAATGACTGCATCAATTTTATGTTCACTGATGATAGTTCAATTTATGTGTTAATTATTATCCCTGACTCCGCTTTTACTCCAATATTTTCAACTGATTGAAATTTTGAATCTAACTTATTTATTGAAAACCATTATTGAACTGATATCAGAGTAATTTCGTACGGACAGACAGACAGAAGCCGCTCTTATTATAGAATTGAATATTTACCTTATTACTAAATGAATAATACATACATATATGATATATTATATATCTGTCTGTCTGTCTTCACAACTTTTCAGTAACTGATATCAATTTTATAACGTTCAAAGTATTTATCAAGATTTAAACTTTTTTCGATTTCTCAACAACACAAATTATTTCGACATTCTTTCCAAATTATTTTCAGAGACTATCCAGTAGAATGGGGTTATTTTTTTCTGTAAACCTCCTCCTACAAAATTCGGAAGTGCTTTCAAATTATCAGAACTCTCAATTATAATGCAATAGATAGGGATTTAATTCAAATAGCGAAGTACATGGGAACATACGGATTAAATAGAAAACATAAACTCATAAAACACAATGTCATTAAACTGCTTATTTAAATAATGTATAATTTAAGTAGTACCTATTTCATGTACTAATTAAGTTATGATGTATACGACTGCAATAAACCTAATTATTGCATACAGAAAAAACTCTTCACATGTACCTAACCAACATAAATGAAAATTAGAATGTGTGAGAACGTACAGCATATGTAAAATGAAATGGGAATATGGCATTTCGTTTGAATATTACAGAAATTTATTATAGGTACGGTACAGGTACCTAACATTTATTTAGTTATTTACTCCCATATATTCTTATTTAATATTCAATGTTCGTTTTAATAGTCAAAAAGCATCAAAAGTCTCAATAGAGTAATTAGATATTGAATTTTAATAATCTTTTATCATATAATAACAATTCTTTTTAATTAATTATTTGTGTATTCCACTTGCTTTAAAGCATACCAAAAGATATATATTTAATGCAATGGTGTGGCTTCGTGCAGACTGCAGAAAGCACGTACCTAATTACTTTGCATTAGTCTTAATAATAGTATATATATAAATGGGTACCTACTCAATGCTCAAATATCCATCCGTGTGCAAATACAATTGACCGAAGGACACTTTTGCCGAACGAACATTTGGTCGAAAGGCAATTGTCAGAAAGACAATAATTATTGTCCGACGGTAGATTTGGTGTACATTTGGCCGAATGGACACTTGGACGATATTATTATGAAATGCAGTCTCCGGTTAATTTAAATATTATTTTTTATTCGCATGGAATTCAAAGTTATATTTTTAGAAGGATATTTTGGATACTATACATTTGGATATTGTAAACAATGCGTATCCATATTACAAACGGCAAGCATATATTGCTCAACAACTTCATTTTTTTCGTACTCATGGATTTCATCAAAATTATGAGTGGTGAAAAAAGCTTTTCTTCATTCTTTTGAAATTGTTATCATTGGGTTTTGTATTTAATATTATTTAAACTTTTTATTTGTATTATATTAAATAGTATAACTATCCAATCTTTTGTTTTCAAAATAAAAATATTTTGGCTTAGGGCTAATGGTCATGGTACGCTCCAGTCACGGTCCGGTCCAATATTCTTTAATGTATTTCACGTAGAGCATCCACACTGGCAGTGCCGGTCAGGTCATGCTCCAGTCACGCTCCGGTCACGATCCAATCCAAAGATATTTTGACTGGAGCGTGATCGGACCTTCAGCCAGATGTCCTTCGGCGAAATATGATTCATTACATATTAAATTTATTCACTATACACCTCTAGTTTCTATCATACTAGCTCACGTGTTGGTGACATGAATAGAATAACAGGAATAAGATATTAACTCATGTTTTATGTTGTTACATAGTTTGAAAATCTTAAATGCATGAAAAAATAGGAAGAGATGACATTATTGTTAGCGCGCTAGAAATACCTACTATTTTCCTCACCACAAAGTAACATCTACAGTACCTCAAATTAATTTGTCGACAACTTGTTTCAATTTTGCCAAAATATAAACGAGCGATCCTATTGGATAAGCAGTGTTGCCATATTTAGAGGGAAAAGTCAACACTGCACTAAAATGACATATAGTCTGATATCAGGAGGCCGATTATTAAGTATAATAAATAAAGGACAGAAATCTAATTTCGCCCAGTGATCAGCGATTTTATTGAAAAGTATTTTTTTCAATTTACATATTATTTTCAACTTACTTATTGAATATGAAGAGAAACTTACGTACAAACTATTCAAAAGAAAGTTTGTTAAACGCATTTGCAGATTTAAGAAATGGGACAAAAACGTATAGTTCCTCAGCCAAATAATATGACACCCCTGCATTTAAGGGGCCGTCTAAGTTTGGCACCGTAAAATATCATTTTTTCTATTATATTATATGTATATTTTTTATTCTATAGAAGAATGTAAAACAGAATTTTGAAAAACGTACCAGAACTACTACAAATGTACTAAAAAAGTTGGTACAATGCGAGTGGACACATTGCTCTGGCCTAAAAAAACTTGTCATACCGTCTCTAAATCCATAAAAATCAAGCTTTTCTCAGTAAAATATCAATATCTAGTAAGTACATGATTATAAAGTGGCATTTATTTTGATCTGGAGAATAAAATCTCCATTTAATCTGTTTTTTTTTCATACTTTGGATAAAATGGCGTTTTCAGAGAATCATATTTTTGCGATAAGTAGCATTTTAAAAAGTCCTATTTCTTTGTCATTTTCGGACCGATTTCATCCACCCGAATTTCAAATTGAAGAAAAGAATGAAAGGATGAGAAATTGGATCTGTTTTGTTTCATTATTGATCACTTAATTATTATACAAGTTGTTTTTTGAAAAAAATGAAAAAAACGTCAATATTTATTTTCCAAAAAATCTAAAAACTTATAATGAAATTCACTTATTTAGGTTCCAGAAATGATTATGGCTTGCATTACCAATGTTTTGAACATTTAACCAAAACAATTGATCGAAACCTCACCAAGAAATATAATTTGAAAAATTGAAAATATTTCTTACAAAATTCAAATATCATTAAAAATATAAAAAAAAATGTATACAAGCAAAATTTTCTTAGAAGTAATTACCTTCGCAGAATGCGGGAAGGTCATATTATCATCGGAATTTATTTATTTATCATCTTGTTATTCGCTTAACTGAAAAAGTGTTCAATCAAATTGCCTGAAATTTCATGAAACGATTGGTCCATGTCCAGTGACCTGCTGGTAGATTTTGGTAAGTGACCCGGTCAAAATCAAGGTCATGGTCATTTATAACTTTTAAATGATTGCACATTATTGCATGAAACTGGTAGAATTTTGTGGGTAGAATTTTTTGTCCGATCCAGTCTGAGGTCATGGTCATTTATTACTCAAAAAGTATTGCACCATATTGCACAGGTCAAAGATCAAGGTCAAGGCCATTTATAACTCAAAAAGTATTCAACCAAATTGTCTGAAATTTGATGGTACGATTGGTTATTATCCAGTTAGCAGTTTCTTAAATTTTGGGAGAGAACAGGTTAAAGCGGAGGCGGAGGTTTGCGCTCTACCGAGTGCACATAATCTAGTTTCTACATATAATTGTAAAGTTTCAGATAAATCGTACCGTAAATGTAGAAGATACTGAAAGATTGCTTATAATTTAACCCTTAAGGAATATTTGGTCGTCCCAATGTATGAATTTTTAATATAGTACTAGCTAACTAGATTATGTGCACTCGGCAGAGCGCATACCTTCGCCGCCGTTTTATCCCAAAATTTAATAAACTGCTAACTGGATAATAACCAATCGTCTCACCAAGTTTCATGCAATTTATGGTTCAATACTTTTTGAGTTATAAATGACCATGACCTTGACCTTTGACCGGGTCACTCCCAAAATTCTACCAGCAGGTCAATGAACATGGACCAATCGTTTCACCAAACTTCAGGCAAATTGGTTGAATTATTTTCCAGTTAAGCGAATAACAAGATGATAAATAAATAAATAAATAAATAAACGATGGCTAAAATATGACCTTCCCGCATTCTGCGAAGGTAATAAGTTCAAAATATAATGGTCAAACAAATTCATCACATCTATAACTTATAGAAAGTAATTGGTTTATCTACTAACTTATAATTGATTTAATATTTTCAGGCCAATTACAATATCTTGTAGATTCTGTAGAACCTCAGGAAAAAGAACTGTCCATTATTTATTGACAATGGCTAAAATTGGCTAATAAGATGTCCCGCCCAGAAATTCCTACGTTAGTAAAGCAACTAGTGTACCAATTATAAAATGACTGTCTGTTATCTGAAAAGGACAGAAGGTTTGAAAATAATCTGCAAAGCAAAGGATGGATAAACTCTTTCCTTTACCGGTATCCTCAGATGAGCGCTCGGACAATAGAATATTTGGGTTTTCAAAGAGCTCAAATGATTGAAGCGCAATTAAGATCATGGTCATCGGATCTGGATTTTTTTAAACGAATATGGCTTTGATGCCAGGGAATTCTCGTGCTCTGCTAATGGAAATATAATTTTCAATATTGGTGATAGTGGTTCTTCTCATTAGCAAAAACCAACGAAAAGAGTTATTGTCGAAAAAGAATCTAATAATTTTTCCACTTGCTATGTCCAGATAAAAAGGAACAAATAACAGTCTTAGCATTGGTGTCCACTGATGATAACTTCAATAAACTGTTTGTTATATACCCGGGCAAGAATAATCCAAAGTTTAATTTCACTGATGTTAATGCTGAAGATTTATATATTATATCTTCAACTCCTCACTCCTCCAAAGTTCCTTCATCTCCTAACTCAACCGAAGTTCCACATTATCTCACTCCTTCTATGCACATTCTTTCACTCCTCATTTCTTCAATGTCGCTTTTACTTCTCATTTTTCTAATATTCTTCCAACTTCTTCAAGGCTTTAACATGTCTGTCTTTCAATTGTGCATCTTCATTTTCTACACCAGGAGAACATGGATCATTGCCTCCTTGAGCCATTCCCTCCACAGAATTCAGAGAGATTGTAATCCCTCTTCCAAATTTCCCTACAATGGAAATATGCTGTTCTTCCCATCATTCAATGACAGTTGCATATCCTACCAGGCTTTTGAAGTATCACCATTTTAACAACACTTCAAGATCAGTGTTGAAGTCGTAAGAAGCAGGAAGAGATCCAACAAACTTAAAGTTCAGTCTGCAATAAACGGAACTGCTTATGGGAAGGTGAGAGTATAAAATGAAAAGAAGAAACGTAAAGAAATCAGAGAGGAAAAAAACAAGAGTAAAATTGATTTAACGAAAGAAAGGGGAAATGAAACAGCTAAACCTTCTGTTCAAATCCTTTCTCCTATCATCAGTTTCGTATCTGAAACATCGCCCGATGAAGAAGCCATTTAAAATGACGAGAAAGTAGAGAAGATAACAAAAAAAAAAAACAGATTAAAGAGTTCAATTTTATTTGCTTACATTGTCAAAAGAAAAAGGTGTCAACTACATTAGGCATATATGAAGAGTACTAATTATTATTATAAGTTTCATCTTGATTAGGTAACTACGTAAATAGTGAGGATTTAAAAGGTTTATGCATAATATTATGTTGAAGTATTTCTACTATTTTTATAACGGATATAGAGAGTATTTAATGAAGTTCACTTAAATAATATAAGTTTGCAATTAGAGATGAAGGAATGTGTATATGAAAGGCTTTTACATTACGTGCAATGTCCACGTGTGTTCTATTTTTACTAAAGGAAACGGTACGTATTCAAGTACGATTTATTGTACAGGTTCATAATTATAATTTGTAACTTCATAAATATATCAAAGAATGAATTTTGTGAATATTATAAATTTGACAAAACTGTTCTTGTTTTGTTAAATTGTTTTGTCAACTGAGCCTCAACAATGAGGTTTGAACCAGGGGGCCCCGTCACAACACATTTTCCAGCTGTTATCTTATAATCATATAACAATTTTAAGATTTAAACGAGTGTAGTTATATAAACGATTGAAAAAAGCTTAATTTTAATTGCCAAATAAATTTACTAAATAAAATTCATTGTCTGATTTAGTATTCGTTCATAAGTCTTGCACGATTTTAAATAAATCTGACATTCTTTATCTTCATTTTAAAATGTCAATATAAAAAATATTTTCGGGGAACAGAAAATAGAATGACTGGTAAATTTGACCACTAATTAAATATTTACACATGTTTATTAAACCTACTCAATTTCAATATAAAAAGTACAGACTTTTTAAAACGTTTAATTTACGTAGTCGTTGAAATATAACAAATATTTCCATGACGTTTGAAAACTTGAAATTCATAAAACTCATTTATAATAAATAACAACATTTATTTACCATAAAAGTAATCTCAAAAACAACAAATGTAATTTAAATCTTTATACTAATTTTATTCCATTTAATAATTCTTTCAAATAACATCAAAGAAATTAATTAATAAGTCAAAATATTGCAAAACTGAAATATTTAATTTTTCTCGACATCATCGCAATATAATTCCCATAATATTTGTTATTAATTACTGCTATTTTCTTTAGCAATTTAACGTAACTTTTATAGCAAAGTCATTAGTTTCCAGCCTGTAAATCTTTATTGGAGCAATTCCAACTTACGAGAAGAATGTTATCGGCTAAAAATTATTCTCCAATACATTGGCTATTATTTAGAGTTTGAATTGATATTGAATATTGCGCTAGTTAGGAAGATATTCACTGAATGAGTATTTACACTGAATGAGGATATAAACTAAATGAGGATTTACACTGAATGAGAATTAACGCTGAATGAGGATTTACACTGAATGAGAATTAACGCTGAATGAGGATATAAACTAAATGAGGATTTACAGGAAAAAATATTATTACAGTAACGATGATAGGTGAAGTATTAACTTAGTAACAATAATGATGAATAAAAATTAACATAGTTAATATGAATTTATAGTTTGTTACAGCATAATTAACTCTACTGCTTTAATATCATTAAAAAGGCACCACAATTACAATTGCCATTTCTTATATTAAGGTAATAAAATATGTCTCTCCATCACTTCAATCTGTCTCAGATATTAATATTGACAGTGCCATAGGTTTGTTTACCCGTTAACAGAGGGCGCTGTGTGCTTCCTTTGGCTGTGATTTATAGACACACACACGCTAGTATAGTAACCGAGGTGGTATGTGTGAGGGAGCGCGCCAAACACTATTAAACACGTTCAAAGACGATTAAGTGGGATCAAACACTATTAGGCGCGTTCAAACACTATTGAGTACATTCAAACACCATTAAGTGCATTCAAACACCATTAAGTGCATTCAAACACCATTAAGTGCATTCAAACACCATTAAGTGCATTCAAACACCATTAAGTGCATTCAAACACCATTAAGTGCATTCAAACACCATTAAGTGCATTCAAACACCATTAAGTGCATTCAAACACCATTAAGTGCATTCAAACACCATTAAGTGCATTCAAACATCATAAAGTGCATTCAAACACCATTAAGTGCATTCAAACACCATTAAGTGCATTCAAACACCATTAAGTGCATTCAAACACCATTAAATGCATTCAAACACCATTATGTGCATTCAAACACCATTATGTGCATTCAAACACCATTAAGTGCGTTCAAACACCATTAAGTGCATTCAAACACCATTGAATGCATTCAAACACCATTAAGTGCATTCAAACACCATTAAATGCATTCAAACACCATTAAATGCATTCAAACACCATTAAGTGAGTTCTAAACATGTCTATAGTTCTATCTTCTCTGTCGATGACTGAATAGAATAATAAACATCTCAGTTTTGTGCTTTAACGTAAATAATCACAGGAAAAAGAGAGCTGTTGTCATTGGCTTCGACAGGAGAAATATTTAACAAGATAATAAATTAGAGTATATAGAAACAAACATACAAAGAGAGAGATAAAGAGTATATAGAAACAAACATACAAAGAGAGAGATAAAGAGTATATAGAAACAAACATACAAAGAGAGAGATAGAGAGTATATAGAAACAAACATACAAAGAGAGAGATAAAGAGTATTGTTGCGGGTTTGGCGTTTAACCTCCCAACTCTACTACCAAGGTTCTTAATTAGGCTAGGAGGTATTGAACATTAGGGTATAGGTACTATTTACCGGCACGTGATCAACTACTCTATTTTATTTAGGAGAAATAAATGCATGAAACTATTGCTGTATTTTATTTAATCCTACCTATATAAACTAATAATAATTACCCTACCTAACGCTACTAAAACTAAACCTAAATTTATGAGAAAGAGAAGAAGGAAAAGACTGTGATTTCCGAGCTGTAAAAATTAGGCACGTTTTAGTACACAGAAATTCTAAAACATATGTACAGTATTAAATCTATTATATAATATATATATAGTATAGATAAATAAACAAATGAATAGCACAATAAATAATCACCTTTCAAATTCACAATCACTGCATCGATTCCTGTGGCCTGTGCGTGGGGACTATATTTTGAGGTAACAACTGGCTGCTTTTAATTACGTTAACTTTAGGTTTCTATATAATTTCAGCAAGGTTTGGAATTTGAATATGATTTCACAATGGTTTAAGATATCTAGAATGGAAAATTAGTTAGTTCTCGATCTATATAAATGGAAGACAAATTTAAACTGATGTTAGCTGTATGGATTCCAGACGTGAAAAGCGCTATGGTTGCGAGGATTTGTTTATATAGAGTTCCAGCATATGCTACTGGTTCGGATCTTTTCCGATTTTAATCTTTAGAAAATTAGAATAGTATATAGAAACAAACATACAAAGAGAGAGACAAAGAGTATATTGAAAACAAACATACAAAGATAGAGATAAAGAGTATATTGAAAACAAACATACAAAGATAGAGATAAAGAGTATATTAAAACAAATATACAAAGATAGAGATAAAGAGTATATTGAAAAAATACGATAAATCCATTGTTATATTAGGTATAATGAAAAAGAATTGTTTAGTGGTTACTGTACAGAATATTCGTATATAATAATCAGCAACAAAACTAATGAATTAATAAAGAGGAATTTTGTGTATTTTCATCTTCCTTATAAACTCTGTCAACAAAATAAATATTAAGTGCAAATGTGCGGGAAAGTCCTCTCTGTCTCGAACATGAAAAACATGTCCGAGAGAGAGTCAGAGTTATATAAAATATTTCACACTACATTTTATTAACTTCAAGTTATATTTCATTTATAATTAATTTGACCATAACAGATATTCTTCATAAAATAATTTTCCAATTCAAATATTGACGATAATACGTAACTCACCCCATTGAAATTTCTCTGAATTGCTTGGAGCGTAACATAATTTTCATTTTTTCTATAAATAATAATCTATCATTCCTTATTATAAACACAGACTAATTAATTCAAATTACACACAATGTTGCATTTCAAAATAACTATAAAAATGTCATTAATTTTCACTACTTTTCCAGGGGAAAAGCAAACTGTACAAAATCTGACCAATAACCTATGAATTCCATTAATAAAATGGCTAAAGTATCTGAATGGAGTGTATCTGTGCTACAGAAATGAGTTACTTTAGTTTGCAAAGAATGTACTGGAAAATAAACGGAAAGTTTCACAGAAAAACAAAATGTAAAATAAACAAGATGGCTAATATTATTTTAGCAGGAAGGAAAACATGTTGACTGTCAATCTGGAAATGAATTTAAAACTAGTATGCACCAGTGCAATATGCACTTCACGGTGCATTTTAAGGCTTGAGTGAGAAAGTTTCATTTATCGTATAGTTGTAATAAGTCAAAGTAAGTGAGACACACTAGTAATGGTATATTTAATTCCATTAGGTAGAAAACAATTGATCTTTCAGTTTCAAATTCCACGTTGAAATTAATTTTGAACAATAAATAATTTTAATTCTATTTAAGATATTCAGTTACGACGAATAGTTTACATACAAAATAAGCATGGAATATATATAGCTATTTATGCATACAATTCCGGAATATTCTAATGAAACTCTATATATTTATATAATTAATATGTTTTAGAATTGAGGACATTAATAATTGTAATTATATATTGTATATGTTCCTACACATCTCACTTGCTATCACATTTCACTTTAATTAGGTTCAGATGAAGAGTTTATTCTTTAATTTAAGTTGGTTGCCGTCGTGTACATCAAAACTCAATTATTATATGAAATAGCTATGTAAATAAATATATATTTTTTAAATCATACATCATTCAATTAATCACATTATGAAATGTATAAACAATTAAAAATGTCTCTTCATTAGTTCAGTTATTGAAAAAGAACAAATAAAGTAGCTATACAGAGCTGATATTACATCCATTCAAAGTAATTAATAAAATAAGATCAAAATTCATTGTAGTTTCATTGAATATATATGTTTCAAACTGTGACCGGACAATTGCCACCCTCGATCGGACAACTGCCACCTAAATAATTATTATCAGTCATTTTAACTTAAGAGATCAAATATGCATAGTATTTTTATACGATTAATTAATAATTATTTACATTTTAAGACAAAAATTTCTTCATTCATCATTTATTGTTATTTTATAAAATTAATTATTCCAATTGGTGATATAATAAATTAAATATTGTTTTTATTCGATTTATTTCCATCATACACTATATTTCTATTGTACAATATTGGTCATTTCTATTATAAATTAAGTATTTCTTCCTTTATCACCACTATCATCATTAAGCAAATATTTATAATTTAACCCATTCCAAGCGGCAGTAGGTGAATGGAACGCAACAAAAATAAAATAGTCTATATATAGTCACCGCCGCTATTGACTGTTTTCAATTTTAACTACACTATTTAGTTACCCCGCTAAATCATGGATCCAGATAAGCGTCTATATATAGACTGTGCCGCTTGTTGGTTATAAATACAGTCTATATATAGACTGTGCCTCTTGTTGGTTACATATAGAGTCTATATATAGACTCTGCCGCTTGTTGGTAATATATAGAGTCTATATATAGACTGTGCTTCATGTTGGTTATATATAGAGTCTATATATAGACTGTACCTCTTGTTGGTTATATAGAGTCTATATATTGACTGTGCCTCTTGTGTGTTATATATAGAGTCTATATATAGACTGTGCCTCTTGTTGGTTATATATAGAGTCTATATATAGACTGTGCCGCTTGTTGGTTATATATAGAGTCTATATATATAGACTGTGACTCTTTTTGGTTGCATATAGAGTCTATATATAGACTGTGCCGCTTGTTGGTAATATATAGAGTCTATATATAGACTGTGCTGCTTGTTGGTGGGGTGACATAAGACTTTTGTATTATTATTGATATAGTTGAGGTAATGATATAAAAAAGCGAGTATTTTGAGTCGCATAAATTGAAATAAAGTTACTTTTATTTGTATAATGTATAGACATATTTATGAAATTAAATGATTAAAGAAACAATTTAAAAATATTTATCCTTTATTTCATTTTTACTGGGTTTTTCGAGTATTTCTTTCATTGTTGGATGGTCAATGTACTCAACACTCAATACAATTGCATCTTTCGATTTCAAATGCATCATCTTTCCTTTGAACTGACATACATTTATCTCCTCTCCTCCTTTAACACTTCTTCAAGTACTGATCTATAGGGTGCATTATTGCACAATAACCGGTAAATATGTGTTTACACGTTAATACTTGTCATATTTCTAAACACCGTCTACATTTGACCCTGCTGCTTGACTGTTTCAGCAAAAAAAATGCGACTATATATAGACATTCCGCTAAATGGGACCAATTTTCGGAGCGTCTATATATAGTTAGGCCGCTTGAAATGGGTTCATATATGGCAAGCTTTAGTATTTGAAATCGGTCGCTCAAGTTATGTACATATTTAAAAAAAATTAAACCAATTTACATTTTTCATTATGAATTTTCAAACTTTTCTTTCTGTTCTAGTGCCCGGTTATATTCTATGACACCTGTTATTAGTATTTTACTGTAAAAATATGTTTAATTAACGTTATCAATATACAACAATATTTTATCCTTGATCAATTGTTGATCAAAATCTTCATTATCTCACCCAGTAAAGTTCTATATATATAATTAATTGATAATGGACAAACAATAGGTATTTACATTACTAGTACTTAATTAAGAAAATTTTCAAGTGAAGAATCTTGATGATAATAATTAGGGTTGTAACAATATGCTTTCATTATCATAGATCCTAAAAATATTATGAATGGAGGGGATTAAAAACTTTCGATTCGTTTTAAACCACCAATGTATGGAATTCAATTCGATTCCATTTTTTCGTCTATGATACTCTTAATATCTATGACTTAATTAAAGCATATTATCATAAATTTAATAATAATAATTAAGGTGGCAATTTTCCGGGTGGCAATTGTTCGGATGGCAATTGTCTGGGTGGCAATTGTCCGGGTGGCAATTGTCCAAAGCTGGCAATTTTCCGTGTGGCAATTGTCTGGGAGGCAATTGTCCGGGTGGCTATTGTCCGGGTATCAATTGTCCGGGTGGCAATTGTCCTAGCACTGTTTCAAACATCTCTCATTTCGAATCTCATTCATTTCACTACCGTTAATAATCAGTAAGTAAAATATGTAATGAATTTTAAATCATGCAAACTGTATCAGTTAATTACGTAAGATAGAAATAACATTGTGAACATTTATTTGCTATTTCGAAAAAGCACTCCGTATTTCGAAAAAAGGTTACCACAGCTGAATTTGTAGACTTAATTTCATATTATAGTTATTTTTTCTGCCCGATTTATAATTCGATATTTATTCCAATTTGTAATATATTTATTTCATCATGTATTTACCAATTTCAATTAAATCCCTATCTATTGCACTGCAACTTAAAATATAAAAAAATAACTTAAAATTTCGTAGCAAATATCAATGACGTTCTGCAGGTCCGTAGACTGGAGGTTTCCATAAAATTTCAGCTCATTCTTCTGGATAGCTTTTTAAAATATAGTAGAATGAATGTCGAATTAATTCCAATCTATTCCGTTTTGAATCATGTTTTAGTAATTCGAAAACCAGTTTGAATTTTGGAACATATTTTAGAGGGTCGGGTCCACCCCTTCAGGGAACTCAACCCCTCACTCGTAGTTCCTGAAGGAATTTCCCCTTCAGTAAAGATTTTATCCTTCTTGTTTTTAATGGAAAAATAGTGTATTTTTAAACAAAACAAATTAATACGATAAATTCGATGTAAGTTCCTGAAAGTAAGTTTCCGTCTCTCTAGCTAACTGTTTCAAGTCTAGAGTTACTTCAAGTCACAGACAGACAGATATAGCGTATTATTAGTGCTGATTTCTATGAATCCTTCCGTACTAGAAGAAAGAAACAATTTCTTGTATAAAAGTTGTGTCATTTGAGATATTTAGAGGAATGCATATTTATTATTTTTCCTTGAAAATGAGTACATAAAAGGACAATTTTTTTTGCAAATATACTAACATATTGAAGATGACTCACCACACCTCCAGCTTGTCACTCTCACTGGGTATTTCATATATTTTTCCTTTATTGTAGGCATTAAGTGCATTTCAGGCATTTCGATTGGGATTTTGAAGTACAGTCCATTTGAAGTACAGGGACATATACTATATTGTCTCATACGCGGTGACAGGGAGAGTAGGAATTATATTTACTTATCCTTATTTACTATATTAGTAAATATTGAGTCTAGTTTAAGCTTATATAATTTCATTTGTTTAGAAATAGATTTTTTCTGTTAACCAATAAATCTCTCTTGTTAATCACTATAATTCCATTATTTACCAATATGTATCCTTGTTAACGAAAATATCTCCCATGTTAACAATTATACTTCCTTTGTTAACCACTCTCTCTTATTTGCAGATGACTTAAATACCTCTTCATTTCTAAATTGTTTCATTAGAAACAACTCAAGATGAACAACAACAACTGCCTGATGTTCAGTGAGTGTGTTTGTGCAGTTCAATGTTACTGTTTTAATGATAGGTAATACGCTTAGAGTCAATAGAATATCAGATACAGTTCAATGTTGCTGTTTTAATGATAGGTAATACGCTTAGAGTCAATAGAATATCAGATGCAGTTCAATGTTGCTGTTTTAATGATAGGTAATACGCTTAGAGTCAATAGAATATCAGATGCTGTTCAATGTTGCTGTTTTAATGATAGGTAATACGCTTAGAGTCAGTAGAATATCAGATGCAGTTGAATGTTGCTGTTTTAATGATAGGTAATACGCTTAGAGTCAGTAGAATATCAGATGCAGTTGAATAACGTCTTCTTTGTGATAGGCTGTTTTATTTAACTTGGATAGTGTAATGTGTTGTGTTTTGCAACCACCGTTTGTACGTCCAGAAAAGGGTGATTAAGGTAATTGGATGAGTACCTAGGTATATTTTAAAATAAATGTAGAGTTTAATAATACAAATATTATTTATATCCAAGTTCGTTTGACCCAATCAGTACCTGATAACTTCAGTCCATTTTTAAAGACTCTATACAAATAAGCTAATGCCAATTATTTTGCCAATCTTAAAGGATGAACTAATTCCAAAAACTGATGATGAAACTCACTCATTATTAGGGAGCTATGCATGAAAAACGAGAGGAGGGTTAATGCGATTCACACCCCCCCCCCCTCATGGTATAAATAGGATTACGAAAAGCATATCAAGGTGTTAGGATTAATTTATTTAGTAACAGGTGATTATATTCGAATGAGTCAAACAATATTTTTCTTTTGAGGCAACTCTTGATTGTAGCCCATAAATTTTCAATTGGGTTTAAGACCAAACTACAGAGTATGTCTATAAGAATGCGTCTATAAAGAATTTTGATTGATCAAAAATATTTCATTGTTTACTTAAAAACATTTTTTAAATATTCAAATTTAAGTAAAATAATATATTTTAATTGTTTTTAAATCTCAATTTCAATATAAAATCCAAAACAAGAGATATAATAAATACAGTTCTAGGACAACTCGCCGATGGACAATTCGCCGCCGTTACTTGCCACGGACAACTCGCCGTGCGGACAACTCGCCGCTAGGACATCTTGCCGCCAGGACATGTCGCCGCGTGATTTATATTTCACCGCCGTATACATCATTCGCATATATTTAAAACTATTATAGATTTTAACAAGGATTTTTTTTCTTTATGCTCAAGACTGACGTAAACCAGTAGTTGATAAATTTGAATTTATTAGTTTCCTTCGTTGTCATATTTTCTCTGTGAGAATATTTCAGGCCACAAAATATTAGAGCTTTTAATTTAAATTGAGTATTGTTTAACGTCAGCTTCGAAACAAACGGCTTTGTAGTTGACGTCAAAAGGAAATTAAATACCGGGGATAGAAAGAAGAAGTCAGAAATAAAGTGGCTCCTTGAACAAAAGCACCAACCACCAGTCGGTGACAATGTTTATGGATGCAGAAAAGCTACTTCGTGGATGCGATCGATTACCAAGGAATGATTTGAAAAGGGACACAAGCACCGGTGACTGCACTCACGAATAGAAGAGGAAAAGGAAGAGGTGACAGTAAATGTAAATTATCAGCTTAACTAACACAAAACTTTCAGACCTCGTAGTTAAAGAAAATTTTATTTGCACTAATGTACTAGTTTTAAACTAAAGTAATTTTTACAGGTCATTAAACATAGATAATGATAATGATAATCTTTATTGAAAAAATATAACATCTAAAATAACTGAATAAATATAATAGAAATAAGCAAGGTACAAGACGAATATAAAATCAAGCATATATGAAGTAGTAGTTCCTTGTTAGGCAAAATTAAAAAAAAAATAAAAATAAAAATACATATTCAAATCCTAAGCAAAAAATACAGCTTCCAATTCAGGGGTATAGATCAACTATCATTCTGATAAGAATTAATCAAATGAAGCTTATAGCTTCTTTTGAAGGTATTTATAGTGGTGGAGTTTCTAATTGACATGGGTATGGAGTTTCAGAGTCTTGGTCCTTTATGCGACAATGATACTTCTTTTCTTTCCAATAGCAAATTAATTTTAGCAGGAACACATAAAATTTTATCGTTAATTTACCACTCTATAAATATTATTTATAGTTTAGATTACAAATTTATAAAAAAAGTACTTTATTTAACATTTTAAATGAAAAAAAACATCTTCAAATAGGACTAAGAAAATTGGATAATTAATTTACAACAAACAGTTTATATTTACAATAGTTTTATATACATAAAAAAATGGTGTATACGGCAGTAAAACATAAATCACATGACGAATTGTTATGGGGGCAAATTGTCCTAGCGGCTAATTGTCCTAGCGGCTAATTGTCCTAGCGGATAATTGTCCTGGCGGCTAATTGTCCTAGTGGTGAATTGTCCTAGCGGTGAATTGTCCTAGCGGTGAGTTGTCCTCACGGTGAATTGTCCGCGGCGAGTTGTCCCGTTACCAATAAATACTGCCAGATTCAACCCCGAAACTAGAATATTTTTAACCCTTTCTTTCGTTCAATATCATCTAATTTCTGGAGAACACTTAAGAAATGTAACAACCTGTAAAACTTTCAATTTGTGCCATAAGATCTCTCTATATTTATTTATAACAAGAAGGACCCGATTTACTTCACATGTGGCTTCTACGGAATTATTTATTTCAAAATTATTTATTTTTGAGATTTTAGTTTATATTCATTCCATTTGGTGTGTCCGTAAAAAATGTATCCACTGCCTTGAAAATCTGCATTATTCATCATTTCACGATAATATGCATAATATGTTGGTACCATAGATACGTAGATTAATATTGATGAATTATAAATAGTAGTTATAAGATATACTCGATGGCAGTGGATACATTTTTTGCGGACACACTGTATAATGATTAAAGTATTAACATTTTTGGCATATTATCTATAGTCTGCATCCTAGATAGGAGATTATTATACCTCCTGTTTTAAATTTTATTTTGAAATTTAGGAAAATAGTATCATTTATGTTGCCTATAGGATCAATGGGTCGTTATTTCTATCCCACCCTGTATAGAATCGTTAGTCAAGTTTCCTCGATGAATATGAACGAATTTTCGCGTTCCTTCTCATTAGTTCAGTTTTTTGCTAATTAATGTCCAAAAGAATGCATCTTTTGCTAAAAGGAAGGAATGATGTCTGCGTACTGACACAATAACTGCTATACAGAGTGGCCCATAAGTCACTGACCTTTTAAAAATGTTATAAATACAGTTTACAAAAATATGCTAACAGCTGACAAAATTTGCATTAGCAAAAGAAATTCACACGTAGATACGGTGTTACTTGTTACTTAGTTATGGCGATATTAATTTCGTACCCTCTTTTTTTGGACTCCTACTGTCTATATTATATAATATTATCGGTTATCGGGTTAAGTGGATTTTCCCAATCAATAATTATTATAGTTGTTGCTCGATGCTATAAGATCATTTATAAAAAAATGATAGAAAGATCATCTTCGATGATTAATGATAAGACGAAAATACAATCGTAACATTATGAATTATAATCATTACAATTATTCTGCTCACAATAGAATAGATTACTAAAATGAACAAGAAATACATTTAAATAATGAATAAACTATTTATTCCAAACTTCCAAACTTCAAAATACAGCTACAATAATTAAGATAGTTTGTTTGTAGAGCGTTCCTTAAACTGTTCATTTCTCTGTTTCAGTTATCTGCCTCGTGAATTGCTGTGAGTCACATTACCATAATGCTCTGGGCTTACAGTCTTCAATATCTGCCCACAAGAAATCTACTAATGCAAATGTGCGAGCAAATACCCTACAAGAGGATTTCAATCTGAAACGTGCCACCAAGATATATTATAAGAAGTTCAAATTGAGTAATATTACAAATTTAGACATTCGGCATAGAAATTATAGTGAGAAAAATGTTCAAAATCAATCTGGTGGCAAATGGTATGAAATTACCCGGGTAAGAAAAGAAAAGAAGCCAATACGGGTTATCAAATCAGTAAACCATCAAACATATCCCAAAAGTAAACTCGGTAGTCAACTGTCAAACTCTAAGGTAGGATTCAATCTCAAAGACAATTCTAGAGCAGAGAACAAAAATAAGGGTTATAATAATTTAATTGATAGTTATAATTTGAAGATTTCGAGCAACAGTTCATGTCTTGCGAATGAGTTCAAGTGTGCCAACTCTTCCCAATGTATCAAATCGAACCAAGTTTGTTCGGGTGTACCAGACTGCCCTGATGGCTCAGATGAAAATCTTCAGTTATGTGGTGAGTTAAATCTGCTATTTCTGCCTATATGTAGATATATCTCAATCGTGTCCAATTGATTAACTTCATAATTATCATATCGAAAATATCACTGTCAGTTTCAAAAAAGGGCAGCAACTATACAAAGCCATTTGCTGGAATTCCATTATTCGACTGTAGCTCATTTTTTGATAGTTGGACTTCTATTCTTAATTTAGAAGTGTTCGTTATTACTTCGAAGAATAAAACTGTAGGGTTTTATTAAATATTTACACTCTTATCATAACCTTGACAATAATTCGACTAAATATATATTTCTAGGATGTCTGAAGAATGAATTTAGATGTGATAGCAACTGTATTGACAAACTCATGGTGTGCGACACTGTGCAGCACTGTTCACACGGAGAGGACGAGAAAGACTGCGGTGAGTAGTGACACTAGCATCATTTTTCACATGGAGAGGACGATCTCTAGATTAATTAAAGTGGGTTTACACAACTAATTATGTCAATATAGGCTTACAATGATAGGAATGTTTTTAGTTAACATTGTAGAATTCAGCTGTGCCAATTCATTTCAATTGTTTTTTATGCGTGTGCCATTCTTCTGACTCGACTCATATTGTCTCTTTTGGTGGTTCAGAAAAGAGGGAACGTTAATTAAAATCAGATTTCAACATTTGATGGAAAAATGAAAAAAAAAAAATACAACGAGACTGAAATTGAAATATGAGGACGATTATTAATGGAGCAGAGTTGAATACAATTGGATTCGTAAAATCAAATTTTATTAATTAATAATGGTTATAAAAGACCTAAATATAAATTCTCGTTTCATGTATTTTTGTTCTAGTTTTCAATATCATTTATAATGAAATCTTTTGCAGATTGAACAATAATATAATAATTTAGAATACGAATATTTACCTATATTACATTTTATATATTTTACTTTTTCTTGCCCAAACATTCCGTCTTGAAGAAGAAATTGCATTTTATTATCGGATTTTCTTTGTTGCAGAGCGTTCTCTAACCAAACCAAATTGCTTAATTATCTTCGACAATCTTAAACAATGGACCAAATGAAGTTAATCTGAAGTTTGTTTTCCTTTAACCATCTTCCAAATTACTTCTAGTAATTCGTAGTCAATCTTGCTTATAAATTTCTCTGTACGAAAGTAGTTCGTTGCTTCACTTATTGGAAGGATTTCTTTCTAACAATCATTAGACATTTTTATTTGAAATTTCAACGATTCACGACTTACTTTTTGATGATAATATTTCCACATTTATTAATTGAGTTAATGAGTTAAATGATGAAGAAAATTAACTGTTAACACTGAGAGATGAATTCATAAATTTTCAGGTATTGGTGGTACAGTGACGACAGGTTAAAGAAAGCCGCGTGCAAAAAAATCCTTGTAAAAAAAACAATAGACCAATAATTTCGTATATAAAGCTAGGTTAGTGGTCTGAAAAAGGGGGGGAGGGGAGGGGAATATAAACCGCGGGTGTTTTCGATAGTGACAAAAGGTATGATTTACTGAGTTTTTAACTTTTTTTTTACACGAAGGCTATTTATCCCGAAATCTTCTGGTACACAATACACATAGGAAGCGTTCTTTTTAATTACGCATATATGAATAAACTAGAGGAAATATATAAGAATTGATTGAAAAATTACTTGGGGTAAAATACAGAGAATAAGAAATTAAATTTTAAAAAATCTTGAAGTCTTTCAAAATTGTGCGAGGATTTATTTGACAAATTCGTCTAATTATTAACAGATCTGGTCAATTCCATGTTCATATGCAGATCCCAGTGATAAAATGTTAGTGAAAATACTTCTCCAGATCAAACTATGTTTGAAACTGATCAAGAACTGAGTAAAAGAGCCCAAATCTCAGGTAACATATTGCGATATTCCTTGAACATTCCCTGGGGATGTTCCCAAAAAGAGTGCAAAAAGCAATATTTTCATATCCTCTGGGAACATCTCAAAGCAAACAGTATCGCATAAAAATCTTCTAAATCTTAGAATACAAAGTAATACCATTCGTTATTCAAATAAAGGCTGACATTTTTTTATTTTCCATATTTCTACTTCTCCGTTGCATCGGCAACTATCCATATTATTATCTGCTATCAAAATATAAATAAAAGAACGCCATGAACTAGGTTTTCTAAGCCAAAAATTCCTATTTTTGTTCCTATATATTGGTAATAATAAATATTTCTTTGGTGTGTAAAATATATTTTCATTTTATTTCCTACAAACCACTTCCTTCCTACATTTCTACCTCTGAATTTGAATTATTTTAGATACCAATTTTTGAACTCCAACTTTGAAGTGACACTTCATTTGAGGTTTGTTTTGACATTTCCTAAATTTTTGATATCTTTGAAAAATATATGGCGATTGGAAACATTTTAGTTCAAATATTCACAATAATAGAATGTTGGTTGCAAGAAATAGATAACAGTTATATAACAGTTAAATAACAGTTATATAACAGTTATATAACAGTTATATAACAGTTAAATAACAGTTAAATAACAGTTATATAACAGTTGTTAGTACTTAGTACATAACCTCTCAAATGGAAAAATGATAGCCGATTTATGACGATAAATAATTCGATGAAAATCTAATCATAATTTATTATAAATGTTAAATACTTAGAGTCTATCATCTTCCGTTAAACTTTACCGATAAAACTCTGTCGATATTGTCTGAAATCACGATATCTTACTTTAATTAAAATGCGATGATTGTTTTTCGTAAGTGACTGTATTACACGATCTGTCATTTATAAAAATCTTCCAACTGTGCTGATGGTTATTGAATCTATCATCAAAATAATTCATTGATCGATTACACAATTAAAATTATTTATTTTAAATCTTCTGCCAATTTCTCAATCACTATTCAAAATTAAATCATAGGTGAAATTCAATTTTTTAAGGCTAAATTAAAGAATTAGAGTGCAGTTTCATTTTCCTAAATTATTGGTTCAGAGACGTGTTGCAAATGGAGCTTTTTTTAAATTGTCATTAGTGGAGAGGCTTCCATGAAAGTCTTGCGTCGAGATCATAATAGGGTGAGGAGAGTATATATTTAAGGCCATCTTTAGTGTAACCAGGCCGTACCCTTGCTTTAAAAAATCACAACCTGAACACTGAACAGTAGGTAAACCATATTTTATTGAATCAATAGCTATAGGATGTACCTTTATAACAATATCATCAATATTCACTAATTCTAGGTACCTATACTACATTGCATTGAAGATTTTTACCATTAAGAAATATTATTCATCGAAAAGAAATATTCCATTCGATAGCAGAGATTCTAGAGAATACACTGTAAAAATTGTAAATCAAAATTCCACTCGTAACTATAAAAATTAGTTAATTAAAGGAGAATGCAACCAGTTTTTCCTATTTATTCCTATATAAATTAATGAGAGCGTTGCGCTTTGTTATGATTTCGGCGATCAGCTGTTCAAATATAAACGCCATAATGGTCCGGTCTGGTCAACTATAGATGGCCTTGCTAATTGCGGTACATAGTTCATCTCGGATTAAAATAAAGAATTAAAGCGGTTAATATCATGGTATTTATCTTTAATTGAAATGACGAACTAAATAACGATTATATGTAAGAGTTATATTATATATTGGAGAATAAAATACGATTATAAACCTTAGCTACTCCAGCTCTTAATGGAAGGACTAATTGATTATTAAGTCTATACAACATATGTAACTAAAGGGACTTAAGGCCCGTTTACACGCTACGATAAATTTCTCGTAATGAAGAGGTTGTTACAATTTATCATTACGTGTAAACAGGAATTGTTACGATTTATTGGAGTTGGAATTGGATTGTGTGACTGGTGCCAGCAGACTCAAATTTATACAAATCGTAACGACAAATTTGAACATGTAAACAGGGCACCAAGAATCCGTTACAATCTAGCTCAAAATATAATACCTAAATGTATACAACCAGAATGTTTCTTTCATGACGGCTAGTAAATATTCAAAATATTTGAGTAAAAATCGTTGCCTCTAAACACTGCCTCAATCATCCGATAAATTGTTAGGATCTCTGTGATCAAAAAATCTCTCCAATCTATCGTAGTGTGTAAACGGTGATTTAAGTGGTATAGGTAGATACTTAACCCGATTTGACCAATTCTCAAATATTAGATAGGCTCTTTACTCTATTTTCCATTTTAATTGTGTTAATTCCTGACGCAATATACCCTCACCACCCTAATATATGGGATGAATGACGTCTGTAAAGTTTGTGTTGATTAGGTGATCACTGAGCTGACTTGTGGAGTTAGTTGTTGTTTGAAATGTGTAAGATGTGTGAAGTTCTTTGGAATAACACACATAAGTGTGTTTTATCCACACAGCTGAAAGTGTGAATCCTTGTACATAAATACGTAATGTGCTGGTGGCAGTTTAAGCGGTATGTATAATTAAGTATGTAATTGAAATAGATATACAGAGCGAGTGTCTGTAATTACGCACCGGAACACTAATTTCAAAGTAGCGGTCATCAATTAGTTTCAACTGTTTAGATTCTAAAAACAATCTATTCTGAGAGTTAACATAACTTGATATGTTCAAGGTATATTGCTAGAAATTATTTATTTCTCTGGAAATAATTTACTAATAAAAATTTTGTGTTTTTGTTTGAAAGGATTCGAATCTTCCTGTTTCGACCATACCAACAAATATAGTTTTAATTGTTAGTTTATTTTTATTTGTTAATTGTTAGCGAAAACTACATTACGATTACCTATGTTGAGATTCTTCAAGATGAGAGAAAATTTCTAACTTTGTGTTTCATCAGTAATAGATAGGGAACAAATAAATTCAAACCACCACAGGTCAAAAAGAATTAGCTTCAAAAAAAATACATAAAAAATAGATTTAGTGGTATGCCTCAAACAGGAAAGATCAAAGGATTCAATTCATTGTTTGCACTTCTGAAATTTAATATGTAAATATCAATAATTGATTTCTATGTAAATTATAATAAATTGTATTGTTCATTATTTCGACGTTATAAGAATAAAATTGGAATCAGAATAAAAAAAATTGCTATCGGTTAATAAGTCATCACATTATACAGTTTTCTATGAGAGGGTTATGTTTTAGTGGGACTCACTGTACAGCTGCTCCCTTCGAAGGATAAATCCTTTATTTTTAACACCAATCCAATTTATTGATCGTAAAATCTAGCTTCATTGATCAGTTATTTGAAATAACCTGTTAATAATATACACTGAATTCAGTATGAGATGAAATATATAATAATTACATTATTAATGAAAATGATTACATGATGAATATTTATTGAATTTAATTTCTCGGATTATAAACCATGCATTATGATTTTTATGTTAACATATGCATAATATATGTCCTGCATTTGTGCTTCTATTTAATCATAATCATATCTATGCTCATATGAGAAGTTATGATGGGGCCATGGAAGATTAAGGTAGGCTCTTCATGATATTTTATGGCTTCACCATAACTATCCCTAATTTTTCCTTTCCATGTTTTATCACCGACGTTATAAATTACAATTAGTTACATTGTAATACGCAACTGGAAATAAGGTAACGTGGTAGGTATTACAATTTGGCACCGAGAGAAATATTTATGGTTAGATCATAGAAGAATAAGTGTGTTAGAGTTAGCATAATAATCTTCATGTTCTTACTCTTCTAAGTTTTTTGTTTTCACACACAGATCACTGGCCCTGCTCACCCCCCATGCACTTCAAATGCGGTAACGGGTACTGCATTTCACCGGAACAAGTGTGCGACTTCGTAGATAACTGCGGCGATGGCTCGGACGAACAAAACTGCCGTGAGTAGACCATTCTCTGCCGTGAGTAGACCATTCACTGCCGTGAGTAGACCATCCTCTGCCGTGAGTAGGCCATTCACTGCCGTCAGTAGACCATTCACTGCCGTGAGTAGACCATTCACTGTCGTGAGTAGAACATTTACTGCCGTAAGTGGACCATTCACTGCCGTGAGTGGACCATACACTGCCGTGAGTAAACCATTCAATGTCGTGAGTAAACCATTCACTGCCGTGAGTAGATCATTCACTGCCGTGACTTAATTTAATTTACATCAAGTACTTCGTCACTTCAGGCAGGACCCATTTTAGTGACTAACATTACAGGCACAGACTCACTCAGCAGTGCTCACATCAAATCAACTCAATCAGACCACACTCACTAAGAAACAGAAACAGCGACTCTATCTTTATCTCGTCATCAAGGAAAGTTCTAAGAGAAGGTTGGTTTGCTTGAAGTTCCAAAATTAGGTTGTTTCTCTGCAGCATTAGGTTAGGGCAATTGACAAGTAGGTTTTCAATGGTCATTGTTTGATTATTGCATAGTTGACAAGGGGGAGGGGGTTGTTGCACTGTGTTATCCATTAGGTAGCTATGTGTTAGGTTAGTGTGACCTATCCGCAGTCTGTTTAGAATCCCGCCTTGATGTCTGGTAAGAGTTAGCTACTTCCATGGACCTGGTTCAGTCTTAATTTTCCTCAACTTTGTTCTCTGTCTGCTCCATCGATCCTTCCATCTTTTTTGCACTTCTTTCTTTATTAAGGGGAACCAGTCAGAATAGGGACAAGGAATAAGTTGGGGAGCTCCTCTTGTCGCAGTCTTGGCTGCAGCATCAACGCATTCGTTACCATAGATTTGTTTGTGAGAAGGTATCCATAGAACAGTCACTGAATATCCAGATGTTATAACTTCATGTAGCTTGCTCTGAACTCTGCACATCATACTGCCGTGAGTGTCATTTTTAAGGAAATTTTATTCAGTCGATTGAAGTGAAACGTAAAAAAGTTTACGATGTGAAAAAATGAAACTCAATTAAGAGGTTCCTCAACAATTTTGAAATATAAAATTCGGTGACCGGAAACTCCCAGGCGGAAAACTCCCAAAGAGAAAACTCCCAATGTGGAAAACTCCCAGTGACTTTTATATTAATTATTAATATGCATTACAATTAATAGTACAATAATAAGATTATTACAATAATATGCATTAAAATATGTAACTAAACAAAAACCTACCAAATAAAACATTATTACAACAGAACTTTAAATTCAAATTTCATTATCAAATTACTTAAAGAGGTCATGTTAAAATTTTCTAAATTACGAAACTGTTAGTTTTCTAAATAACTACTAAATGAATAAAGTGTTCAACTTGGTTTTACATTACGAAACTGCTTGTATTTTTTAAATAGGTTCCAAATGAACAAAGCATTCAGCTTTGTCTTTGGTTTATAGTTATATGAAGTGATAATCTATTGAACGATAGCTAGTAAAACTCTTAATATATATTTCCTTGAATTACTTTTAATTACGAAACTGCTTGAATGTTTGAAGTGTCTTTCAAATGAACAAAAGAAAAATTCAAACATAGAAGCAGTTTCCTAATCAATAGTATTTTAGACAGCTTTAACCGAATGATAAATGAACTCTTAAGTAATTTGATAAATGAAATTTGAATTTCATTTTATATTGATATTATGTAAAATTTAGTAAGTTTTTTTAGAAACTATCAATTTTAATGCATATTAATGAAAACTCCCCAACTGGGAGTTTTCTCAATGGGAATTTTCTCACTGGGGGTTTTCTCACTGGGAGTTTTCAGCGGGTTTTAAACTATATAGGACACAGAGAGACATGGTTGGTAATGGTAGATGGTTCTTTTCTTCATCTTCTATGGTCCCACCATAATGTATATCTTGGTATAAGTTGCTTCAATTAAACAATATAGAAGAAATGATAGGATTGATGACGTTCGATTAAATTAGCAACTTAAAAAAAATTGTTCTATACTGGAATATTATTTTTCCGTAATTAATAATATAAAATGTAAACCGGATAATTGTAGAATGATTGTTTAATATTTCTTTAGTTTATAAATCATATCAGAAACAATCAACTACGTAAGACTATCTATGAGCTGTATTAAAATTGTTTTTTAATCTAAATAACAAGAAGCTGTTTAAAAGTAAACCATAACTACATTTTAAATTAGAATTTCAACTGAGAAGTTAACAACATATCAGCAGATGTAACTCAATATTTCTACGTGTTCTGTCATAACAAATTCAAAATTTTCAAACGAATCATTTTGGCATATTAATAACTCGTTTGATAATTAAGATCAAGAGCACCCTGCGTCAAAGGAAATACATCTAGAATTTTATGTACCTGAAATTCAGTCCTTAAACATTCATGAGATAGGTAATGAGATTCAAAAATAAGTTCGACAAAGTGGGCTTAACTTTTTAATGGCAAATATGTTGAAAGGGAATAAACTTTTGTAAAATATTAGTACTTTTGTAAAACTAATGTTAGTAATTATTTATAAACTTGTGAGAATTCGTTCATCTGAAGCAACCAGAAACTATTATCCGCATGCAACTCTGAATTTCACCGCTTCGGCAGGAATGGCGCTGCAATCTGTTTGTTTACACAATCTGCTGTATTTTCAGAGATTTATTTCAAACTGCTCCCATACATTACATACGAGTACCTACTGGGAGAAATACTCCTATCAAATATCTTAATATTAAAAAACAATATAGGTGAGTAGTAAAGCCCAATAAGTCTGATTGCTTCTAGGGCAAATGAGGAAACGAAATGGAAACAATAACTGCACTCGAGCCTGAAAAAATATTGAGAATTATTTTTAATTATAAAGTAAACTAGAATATGAAAAGAATAAAAAAAACACACAATCATACAGTACAAAGTTAGTATCGTGCGCATGCGCTCTATAATTTGTGCTAACTCTGAATTTTCTCAGTAGGTGGCGCTGCAGCTGAGAATATTTTTTTTAAATCTGATTTTAAAATCTGATTGAAAACCTATAAGACAATCGAATTCTTCATCTTAGTAAAATGATATTTTTCGATGTTCATGTTTTCAATTTTTCTAAAATCGGTACAAATCCCATTAGAAATGAGTACATTATATACCGTTACGTTAGAAATAAATGAACCAAACTAATTACAATGGCTTAATGTGGCAGAGGCTGAAGTGTTGGATTACTGAAGCCTCGCTATCAAGATCATTACAATATATAAGTAATATTGGAATAGAGTTATTCATGATTTTCAGCAGCTCTTAGCACTATTTGAA
Source organism: Caprella mutica (assembly GCA_947561585.1). NCBI lineage: Eukaryota > Metazoa > Arthropoda > Malacostraca > Amphipoda > Caprellidae > Caprella > Caprella mutica. Next base: position 239,956 of record CANNZV010000453.1, on the reverse strand, counting down.
CAAGATAATGACTCCATTGTTACTTTGGATTAAACTAATTGGCTAATTAATGAAGTGATTTTGAATTCGAGGGCCCATATAGAAGATTAAGAGGCGCCCCATCATAACTTTCCTGCCATCATTAATATAATAGGTTTCGATTATAAATTGATTAATTAGTTATAATACGCGGCATGTTTCACACATTATACTACTTCATGCCACCAGTTAGTTGTTAGAACTAGTATACGCGTGCCGTTAAAATGATTGACTTTTAAATACATCAATAAGACGATATTTTTCTTTAATAATAAGGAGAATTAAATCTTTATAGAAGATAATTCAGTTTATTTATTATAATTATTATCCATGGTTTCGTTTTCACTCAAAAATTTTCAACTGAATAAAATCAAATTTATTTTAGTTATTGTAAGCAGGGATCTTTCCCATTTGACGACCCCCACCAAATTTAATTTTAAATATTTTTTTATATTACTTTTGTCCACAGAATCCGAAAATCAAATCCGATTTTTGTAGAAACTAATACTTTTTGAGATATGAGGGTTTAAATTTATTTATTTCCTATGTATTACTGAATGATTGAGAACTTTGAAAAAAACTCGTGTTTTCATTGAAATTAATCAAACATTATATATTTTTTACATGAAACTGTAATTTAGTTTGATGTATCCTCTAGTTTGTTGTACTGCACACCTCATTATCGATTGATGACCTGAAAGGGGGGTTGGGGAGAGTGGGCAAGCACGTCCCCCGAAATACATATATCGAATATTTCCAGTTTTCGTGATATTTTCCATTCATTACTTCAATACTGAAGTAGTACCAAGTTAAAACTAGAAATATATAATCCACGGGTAAAATTTCACCGGGCAAAAATCCGCCAGGCAAAATTTCACCCTGAAAAATTTCCGCCGGTTAAAATTCCTGTCACCCAGTAATACATTGGGAATAAATAACTTTAAACCCTCATATCTGAAAAAGTATTAGTTTCTACAAGAAAACGGTTATGATTTTTGGATTCTATGGACAAAAGTACATTAGAAAAAATTAATTTAAACATAATTTGATTGGGGTCGTCAAATGGGAAAGTTCCGAATAATTTAATTTAATATTAATTTAGTGTGACGGACAGAAGTCGTTCTTTCATAATATAAATAGAAGAATTTTACTGCAAAAAATATTCATGTACTTAAAGCTCTTGGAACTTTTGTTTCAAATTTTGCGCTGCCCACAGAATTTGTTTCATGATATGCTTTTGTTATGTTCCCCATGATAGCTTAGATGTTAATGAAAAGTACAATTTTTGGAGCAAATTTTTAGCTGGGTTCAGGGTAAGATCTAAAAAAATTCACTGCCATGCTTCTGACAATTCCTTCATCAAATAATGAAACGAATTCTGCTTCAGTTGATAAAGCAGGATGGAATCTTCCGCTATATTCATGTACCTTTATCCTATCTAGATAATAATAAAACTTTTAGGCTAGAGAGGGTATATTGCGGATGGTGATATCTGGTGTTAGATCTTGAGAACCAAAATTTCATGTGAATTTTCTACCTATTTTAGAATACTATCTGATTTATTGAAATTTATGATTGGCATATCATGACCGACATTAACACCCACTTTCTGAGTACTGTGAGTACGAGGTGGCCTCTGTTTTTGTGTTTCTAGGTTTCGAGTGTGATTGTTCTTGAATAAACGTCCGCTCATTACATATAATGTTAGGAATTATCCGTTTGCTACAAATTCTCATTATTTAACATACCATACCTTTATAATTTATACAACGTCTTCTTCATCCTCAAATATTATCACACTTGTTGTAAGAAATAATGATCAAGTTACCAAACTTTCAAAATATCGTAAAACTTTCAGGTTACAAATATAAAACAACACGCTATTCAGTTACTGCAATACACTCCCTTCACCCTACAGAGCACAGGTCCTGCTACTGCCAAGGTACAAATATAAAACAACACGCTATTCAGTTACCGTAATACACTCCCTTTACCCTACAGAACACAGGTCCTGCTACTACCAAGGTACAAATATAAAATAACACTTTATTCAGTTACCGTAATACACTCCCTTTACCCTACAGAACACAGGTCCTGCTACTACCAAGGTACAAATATAAAACAACACGCTATTCAGTTGCCGCAATACACTCCCTTTACCCTACAGAACACAGGTCTTGCTACTACCCAGAGTTTCGTTGCAGCAATGGAGAGTGTATCAGACCTGCTATGGTTTGCGATGGGGAAACAGACTGTACCGATGGCAGTGATGAGCTGCTTTGTGATGATGGTGAGTTGAGCAGTTAGTCTAATTGGAAAGTATCAAATAGCATATTTTATCAACAGTTTTAGAAAATAATCCCTTCTCCCCCCCTTCCTCATTTTCAGGAGACTTCGTGAAGTGTGAAGATGGTGGGAAAGTCCACAGATTTTACTGGTGTGACGATTGGCCAGACTGCAGTGATAACCAGGCTGATGAGGCTAACTGTGAGTGATAACCAGGCTGATGAGGCTAACTGTGAGTGATAACCAGGCTGATGAGGCTAACTGTGAGTGATAACCAGGCTGATGAGGCTAACTGTGAGTGATAACCAGGCTGATGAGGGTAACTGTGAGTGATAACCAGGCTGATGAGGATAACTGTGAGTGATAACCAGGCTGATGAGGCTAACTGTGAGTGATCACCAGGCTGATGAGGCTAACTGTGAGTGATAACCAGGCTGATGAGGCTAACTGTGAGTGATAACCAGGCTGATGAGGCTAACTGTGAGAGATAACCAGGCTGATGAGGCTAACTGTGAGTGATAACCAGGCTGATGAGGCTAACTGTGAGAGATAACCAGGCTGATGAGGCTAACTGTGAATGGTAACCAGGCTAACTGTGAATGATAACCAGGCTAACTGTGAATGGTAACCAGGCTAACTGTGAATGATAACAAGGCTAACTGTGAAAGATAACTAAGCTAACTGTGAAAGATAACTAAGCAAACTGTGCATGATAACCAGGCTAACTGTGAATGATAACCAGGCTAACTGTGAATGATAACCAGGCTAACTGTGAATGATAACCAGGCTAACTGTGAATGATAACCAGGCTAACTGTGAATGATAACCAGGCTAACTGTGAATGATAACCAGGCTAACTGTGAATGATAACCAGACTAACTGTGAGTGATAACCAGACTAACTGTGAGTGATAACCAGGCTAACTGTGAGTGATAACCAGGCTAACTGTGAATGATAACCAGACTAACTGTGAATGATAACCAGGCTAACTGTGAATGATAACCAGGCTAACTGTGAATGATAACCAGACTAACTGTGAATGATAACCAGACTAACTGTCAATGATAACCAGACTAACTGTCAATGATAACCAGACTAACTGTCAATGATAACCATATGTCCTATACCATATCAGCCAATCATTATAATTTTATTTCATAAATGTCACCAGAGAAAATATCCAAAAATTAATTACTAAATTGAATACATTGAGATGTCGAAATCTTTTTTGACGTTTGTAAAATATTTTGTATATCTTTTTAAGCTAGACTATGGTACATGATATTCTGTATCTTTTTGGACGATGGTACATGATATTCTGTATCTTTTTGGACGATGGTACTTGTTATTCTGTATCTTTTGTATCTTTTTGGACGATGGTACATGATATTCTGTATCTTTTTGGACGATGGTACAAGATATTCTGAACGTTATATTGTCACACTTAGTTATTTATTAATATTCACATTATTGTCTTTAGCTGGTGTGTTTAAACACCTCATTAAAATTGTCTCATGTTTACATTTCCCTGTCCTAGCTGGGCCACTTGTTCCAAAATTGTTTCCTGCATGCTTTAGCAGTAGAGAGTCAGTGTTGTGCAGACAACAGTAGAGGATGCACTCAAATTATTGCTTACTGTATTAGTCACTTATAAATAAACCTTCTCTATTAAACTTGCAAAACCACTGTTCACCACATTTGACCCATGTTTTATCACTGTATCTCTCACTAGCTTCTTTTCTCTTTTTTTTCGTATGAGAAGCAATTGAAGAAAGTGATTTATTGAAAGGCTTCTGATTGATGTATCCATATATAGATTGGATGCAGTGCAGAGGTGTATGGATGCAGTACAGAGATATATGGATGCAGTACAGCGGTGTATGGATGCAGTACAGAGGTATATGGATGCAGTACAGAGGAGTACTGATGTAGTACATTAATAGATAATTCAAGTTATATATTGTAAATAAATTATTTAGACGAAAGTTATATTATACCACAACAAAATTATTTATTGGTGGTAGGTGACTTTGTTGATGGAGCCACTTCCTCTTCTGTCTGCTTCTTCCAGTCCTTTGTACTTACTTTCCTTTTGACGCCAGCGATATGGCCTTATGTTCCGAAGTAGACGTGAAGCTCCCAAGTTAATAAGATAGCACCTTTGCCCTAATCACTCTTCAATTCTCCCAATTGTTCAGGTTCAGAGTGTGACGTCACGAGTCAGTTCGAGTGCAGCAATAGCCGCTGTGTGGCTGAAGGTAACGTTTGCGATGGCTACTGTGACTGCAGTGACTGCGCTGACGAGACAACCAAAGACTGCTCTTCATTTTACTCCAAGAAAAACGGTGAGCAAAAGTTTGCCAGTCGGAATGGGTTTGTACCCACCGATCGGTGGTGATTGTAGAAAAAAATTGAATCGTGATTTATTGTAAATTTTAAACATTAAATCTATTGTCTGTTATCGAACATTACCGATAAAAATCTCGACGATACTGTCTGAAATTGTAATATTTTAAGGTAAAATACGAAATTGATAGGCAATCCTCCAATCATAAATATTTTGACTTTTTCTACAAAGATTAGACATTTGAAATCTGAGAATTAATAATCTAACTTCTAATGTTATGCAGTCTATTTCATACGCAAAAAGTTATGGTGGGGTCATATATAGAGAATAGCCCTAATGAGTTCGACGTGTGTTTTCTAAGCACATCCTTTTTAAATTACTTTTTATATTTTCTTGACTTTGTTCCTACATGAATACCAAATATTTTATGCATTTAAAAGTTTAAAAATATTTACGTTTCGACGTAAATCAGCGTAAATCACATAAATTAGGAAATCAATTTTAATGTGGTGATGTGTGGCAACGTTGAAATACAGTTTGGTCGCTTCTAAACACACAACAGTCCACGTTTTCATGGATAACACACACATGCCCGAGCTGTGATTGGGTCACATTCCACCAAATCAAACCACTGCTCTCTCAGATGCCAATGTCCTATATACTACCTAATACCTATGTATTAATTTCTCCTTATATGTTCAATATTTTTTGTTGAAATTTATTTGGTACACATTAGTTTAGTATATATACTTACAGCTTTTAAAAAATACAGCACTGTATGTTTGTTTATAAATAAGACATGTGTTTTTTAAACACATTGTCAAACCTTCCGATACATTCCGATAGTCAAACTCATTAGGGTTGAGAGGGACCACTCACTCAATCTTCTATTGTTATACCATAATTTTAATTACAGACCATAATTCTGATAAAAAAAATCTTTAAATATTTGTTTTATCCATCATTTTTCTATTTTGACACCTACCTTCCAATTACTGTGAGTGTCCAGTACTATGATATGCCATGATCTCAAAAATATTCTCATTTCTTTCAGTACCTGCATGTGGATATAGAGTAATTTCTAATAATTTCAATAAAAGAAGTGTTCACTAAAGAAATTTCGACAAACGAAACATACAAATTGTTGTGTGAACCTAAATTATTTTACCTCAGGCATCAGATGCAATTTTATGTTGTATTCCTGGTACATTTTTCACACCGATTCATTTCTGTGTAGCAAGTTTTGTTGGTCACACTAGTGCTAAATGAATAAAATGATGAAATGTATAACTAGGTAGGATTTGTTATGATTTGAAAGAAGTTTGGTAAGTGTTATCAGATAAATAATAATAGTGCTAATGTTGGTAAAATATTTATTTGACTGATTAAAGTAGTTGATATGAACAATCGTTTAGTAAAGCATTCGTAAAAAAATTCAATTGTAGTCATACATTGCGTATATAATTGTATATTTTTTATAACTTTATTGATTATTAACTAATGATTTTTTTATAATAAGCTATTCTTAAGTGGAAAAAGGTAGCCTTACTTTATATGCGTCTTTCTTGTTTATTTACTCCTTCGCAGTCCCATATATTCTTTTTCCCAATTACTAATTAATTTTGTTTTCGAAACTTTCTATATACCTACATATTCTACGGTATATATCATATTTTAAAGACTTGAGTAAAGATGATTATTCTCAAAAAAATTAAAAACTATATAAGAAAGTAAGTATTGAAAACCTGCTTGAATTTTTTTTACCGTGGCAAGTTTTTTGGGTATCTTCGTGGTCATTTAATTGGTGAAATTATATATATAATTCTTTACTCTAATTATATATTGTTATAGTTCAACAGAAACCATGAAACAAATCCTCAGTTATACATTTATGTCTTCACTGAAGGAGAAACACATCGACAATATATTATAAACTAATTCAGATGATAGCTACTCTCAATTTTACCATGTTATAATATATTGGATATTATGATTCTTACAATAAACACTCAGACATTCTTGAATAACATGAATGTCACCTTTTATGTTCATAAGTTGCAATACAATCTATCAGTTCTTTTGTTATAAGCCATATTTTGTTTTGCATCAACAATAGTATTATTATTCCCAATTCTGGCAGCCCATTTTCCAAAGCTTATTTACGTCACAATTTCTGTGACACATTAACCTCTTATCGCTAAGAAAACCAATTTTTGATAGTCAATTTCAGTGACTAAATAAGATCACTAGAACTGCTGAGGGTTAAATAACATAAGGATACATTATACCCTAATAACTGTAATACCCTCACAGACATCTTTTCAATGGGAGTAACTTAAGAGAATTTCCTGATAGCATTTTAGAGAATTTTTGAAAGTCATTCAGAGCCAAAGTCTTTGAATGACAAAAAACGATATTCGGGCAAGATATTCTACTGAGTTAAATGGAACACAGATGTTATTTATGGACTGAAGATGGCACAGTTTTGGACTGTAATGTTCAAGATATTGTTGTGAATAGCCTGATATTTGTGAATAGCCTGATAGTTGTGAATAGCCTGATAGTTGTGAATAGCCTAATAGTTGTGAATAGCCTGATAGTTGTGAATAGCCTGATAGTTGTGAATAGCCTGATAGTTGTGAATTGCCTGATAGTTGTGAATAGCCTGATAGTTGTGAATAGCCTGATAGTTATGAATAGCCTATCTTAACTAGCCTTATAGGGGACCGTACTTGGAAAGATTTCATAATTTTATCATTTTTTTTTTATTTCTTAAATAGCTACCTAGTACTCTTCCAGTTGTTTGAGTGAAATAGCAGAGCTGTAGAGTCAATATAACCCACTGGGGGTAGAGATAAAGGTAGGGGGACGAGGCGAGCATTGGGGTGGCGCTATACGCTTTACACACTCCTAATCAGCTACTGATAATTCGTAATAACTAATTATCTCGCCATATCTGTTATATTTAGTTCGTGCTAATGAGACCATACACAAAAGCAGAAGCTTTGGCTGCAATACGCAATTACGCATCAGTTGCACTCCATATCTTACACAGGGAAGATGCTGCGTGTCAGAGCGTATAGCTATCAAACACGGCAGTTTTAAATGCTTTTTTCTGACACTTCTGAAAATGGACAAATACTGGTATACAAAAGTGTAATGCTTTTTCAATTTTGAAGCTACGGCATTGGGGTTTTTTGCATTAACCATGAAATTCTCTGATGCTGTTTTTCGAAATATTGAATTAATATTTCGAAAATCAAGAAAAACAAAGATTAACAGCTTTAGAGATTTCGGTGAATTGACTTGTAGAAGCCAATCAGGCTTCATTCATTCGAAACTCGAATAGCTCGTTTTCTATTGGTCTAAACGAAAAAATGCCTTGAACAAGATAGAGAATTTAATTTTATATTAGGATACTAAGTTTCAGATCCGTAGCTTCATTAATAAAAATATTACCAAAAACAAAGTACGGTCCCCTTAGAAGAACATTAGAACCAAAGATATAATACTACAATAATATACACTACTCTCACCAATTTCTGGTTTAAAAAGCCCTCTGGTTTCGAAAGCGGGAACTAGAATTGAAGTATTGGAAGGACAATCGAGGTATATGTTGTTTACGTGACGTCATAACAGCAACCCTCTCAAATCATATTTAAGAAAATTGAAGAACGTAACATTATGAAAACTGTAATGAATCCATAAGAGACAGTGATGAATCCATACATGTTATTCACACTGCTTAGCCTTAATTTTCTATCTATGTGTGTTGCCTTGTGAACGTCACGGTCACAAATCACTCGATTTAATTGTTTTAAATATGACGTCACGCACACATCATACCTCGATTGTCCGTATTATATTTCAATTCTAGTTCCCGCTTTTGAAACCAGAAATTGGCCATAGTTCTGTATCTTATGGTAGTATATCTTTGTTAGAACTTAAACTATACCTTTTACAGTTCTAGTTGATCCAAATGAAACAATTTTATCCAAGTGAAATTGAATTTGATCCTTATTAAATAAGATACAGAACTTTTGCAAATTTCTGGTTTCAAAGTAATTGTAGAAAATAAAATGAAATGAAAATACAAAATAAAGCAATTCGTGGACGAATTGTCCGTTGGACGAAATGTCCGTTGGACGAAATGTCCGTTGGACGAAATGTCCGTTGGACGAAATGTCCGTTGGACGAAATGTCCGTTGGACGAAATGTCCGTTGGACGAAATGTCCGTTGGACGAAATGTCCGTTGGACGAAATGTCCGTTGGACAAGATGTCTGTGGACGAGATGTCCGTGGATGAAATGTCCTAGACTCGATTTAATATCATCTTTGTTCTCTTCTCTGACACTATTCATGATAATGTTAGACACTTAAGAAAGCTCACAGAATCTTCATAGATATATCATTAGTACCTATGTAAAACCCCACTTATTTTCCGAGTACTTTTGTTTAAATTAATTACTCAAACAGGAATTATAAAGACCAGATTGGTTCATGAACTTAAATTAGCCCCCACTTTTCGTGTACTGCGACGTTACTCTACTCCTCAATGTACATACTATTCTCACCACCTTTCCCCAGGTATCCTGACCTGCTCCTCCGGCTCCACGGTTCTTTGCGTCTCCTCCTCTTTCGACAGATCTCTGGACAGGTGCATTGCTGAGAGATATCTCTGTGACGATGTCGTGCACTGCCACGGGAAAGACACTGACGAGATATTTTGCAGTGAGTGAAGCATTGTTTATTTAGAAGGGCATTTAGCGACTGCTTCGGAACCAAAGGACTGATGGCAAATGCAAATTAAATACAAGGGACTCGAAGAAGCAGTCTGTAAAGAAACAGGATCCATGAGAAAAGTTCCTTACTACTCAGAAAATAAGAAAGCTTTGTCCAAATATCCTTTATTTATATCTTTTTTCTATCTAAAATATTTATTAATATAATTAATATGAACGAATACAGTTAAAACAGAAGATGTAAAATGTTTCATATTCTACAAACTGACCTGCATGTACAGTACGAAATATATAATAGTCATTACTTTATTTATATTATTTAGAAACTAACAAAATATCCTTTATATATCAAGTGTACCTCAGTTGCCATAATTTTCTACTTTCTATTTCTCTAAGATGCTTCCAAACAATCCAATGTTCCCGACTCCACTTTTACAAATCTGATGCCGAGCAAACTACTGTGTCCTGTGAAGGAAGATCTACCAGATCTACAGGTAGATCGGCAGCTTCTACCTAACGAGGTGAGTTGATCTACCAGATCTACGGATAGATCGGCAGCTTCTACCTAATGAGGTGAGATGATCTACCAGATCTACGGGTAGATCGGCAGCTTCTACCTTATGAGGTGAGTTGATCTACCAGATCTACGGGTAGATCGGCAGCTTCTACCTTATGAGGTGAGTTGATCTACCAGATCTACGGGTAGATCGGCAGTAAATAATCTACCTAATTTTCCGAAAAACATTTTTAACACTTTTTCACCTCCAGGTTTACCAATACATTATTCTCAACTAGATTACGTGCACTTGGTAGAGCGCAAACCTTCGCCGCCGCTTAACAGTGCTACCAAATTCTAATAAACTGGTTACTGGATAGTGAACAATCGTCCTACCAAGTTTCATTCAATATGGTTCAATACTTATAAATGACCTTGACCTTGATCTTTGACCCGATCGCTCCCATAATCTAACAAAATGGTTCCTGTGTATTGACCAATCGTTCCACCAAGTTTCATGCAATATGGTTCGATACTTTTTGAGTTATAAATGACCATGACCTTGACCTTTGACCGGGTCGCTCCCAAAATTCTACCAGAAGGTCACTGGACATGGACCAATCGTTCCACCAAATTTCTGAAAATTTAATTGAACACTTTTTTCAGTTAAGCGAATAACAGGATAATAAATAAATAAATTCCTATGAAAATATTACCTTCCCGCATTCTGCGAAGGTAATTATTATAAACCACTTATAGGTAGTGTAAATTTCTCTTCAAAGATACCCTCTTTACCTTTATTGTCTTTATATGTTTCACATAAATACATTTAATAGTTAATATATTAAAAAAGGAAAAGAGTCAGTTGCACTTTACAAAAAGTTAGGTGCAACGTCTTAGCGTTCAGAATAATTTACATCTGAATAATTTACATCTGAATAATTTACATCTGAATTCAAAATATCTTCGCTAGATATTGTATATATAATATTGAGTTCAGATTTAAATTATTCAGAAATTGTATTATTATTGAACACGTCAATATGGAAAACCACTGCAATATTTGTGAAAATTACTTATTTCGTAAACAGTTGAATGTGTTTCTTATTAATTAAATATAGATGGTTTGGTTCATTGAAAATAAAATTGACAATCAACTTACAGTGTACTCATACTTGTTCATAAAAGTGTACAATTTAATTCATTTATATTTTATCCTGTCTTTTTATAATTATCTCGGTATTTATGCTACATATAATCTATATAATGTTCCACGTAATTTGCTTATTTGCGCAATCTTGACGATGCGCCGCGTGTTATTAAACCCCTGCGACCGGATAATACCTTCGTTTTATTTATTATGAAATCGAATACTAATGTATATGTATAGGAGTGCGTGTCGCCTCCACGCCCTCGGGACAACGACAAAAGCCCACACAACAAAATCCCTAGCGACAAAATCCCTAGCGTCAAAAGCCCATGCCGACGCCGACAAAAGCCCACACCGACAAAAGCCCGCACGACAAAATCTCTAGCGACAAAATCCCTAGCGTCAAATGCCCATGCCGACGCCAACAAAAGCCCACACCGAGGAAAACAAAATTAGTATTCCTGCAATATAAATATTCCACATAGTTGGAACGTTCCAACTATGTGAAGTTGGAACGAAAGAAGATAATAATTTAACAGTTTTCTTTCTACGGAATCATTGTAAATTTGTATTATGCACCAAATTTGGGAACGCTTTATCGCAGAACATTTAGTCAGATGGCTGGTAACCAGCAGACGTCTTATTCACTTGTCATGTAGGATTACTGATCGAAAGGTCAAACATCGGCCTCTTTAGACTTTGCTAGCTATAGTCTTAGATTCTATAGCCAAGTACTTCGTAAATACTTTATTTGGCTACAATTATGTATGCATAATGCACTTTATACATGTGCAATTAGTCAATTAGTATGGTTGTTGATGTTTTTCACCAAACCGTGGAGCAACAATTATTAGCATATAACTATAAAATAACTTGAATATTTTATATGTAGCTCATCATTTGTATATTTTATGTATTTTACTTGTCCCAGGAAAGAAACGACAACCCTTTGTTAATTGTTGGCTGACTGCAACTCGATCACAGGGTGATTATTTAGTCAGGCTAATATTCTTAAGCTTGCGTAATGGATTTTTTAAATAATGTTTATTTGTTTAAAATCATTTATAAATAGCGATAAATATCAGGCTAATATTTGTATGTTTGCCTAATGGAATTTTTGTATATTATTTATATATTTAGAATCATACGAAAATAACGTCTGCTTCGGAACTAATATTTAGAATTTGTTACGTTCCAATTGTTTGACACATTTTGATACCATTGATAAGCTTTTGTTGGGGTGGATTTTTGTCAGTGTGTGATTTTGTCGGTGTGGGATTTTGTCGGTTTGGGATTTTGTCGGTTTGGGTTTTTTTCGGTGTGGGCTTTTGTCGGTGTGGGCTTTTGTCGGTGTGGGCTTTTGACGCTAGGGATTTTGTCATGTGGGCTTTTGTCAGTGTGGGCCTTTGTCGGTGTGGGCTTTTGTCGGTGTGGGCTTTTGTCGGTGTGGGCTTTTGACGCTAGGGATTTTGTCATGTGGGCTTTTGTCAGTGTGGGCCTTTGTCGGTGTGGGCTTTTGTCGGTGTGGGCTTTTGTCGGTCTGGGCTTTTGTCGGTGTGGGCTTTTGACGCTAGGGATTTTGTCGGTGTGGGCTTTTGTCAGTGTTCGCTTTTGACGCTAGGGATTTTGTCGTGTGGGCTTTTGTCGGTGTGGACTTTTGACGCTAGGGATTTTGTCGTGTGGGCTTTTTTCGGTATGGGCTTTTGTCGGTGTGGGTCTTTGTCGGTGTGGGCTTTTGTCGGTGTGGGCTATTGATGCTAGGGATTTTGTCCGTGTGGGCTTTTGTCGTGTGGGGTTTTGTCGTGTGGGCTTTTGTCGTGTGGGATTTTGTCCGTGTGGACTTTTGTCGGTGTGGGCTTTTGTCGTGTAGGCTTTTGTCGTGTGGGCTTTTGTCGTGTGGGCTTTTGTCCGTGTGGGCTTTTGTCGTGTGGGCTTTTGTTGCATGGGCCTTTCTCCGCCTTCACAGATCATTAAACAATAATGAAGTGTGCAGTACAACAAAATAGCGGATACAGCAAACTACATAACGGCCATTTAATTACGTTGAAGGTTTCAAAATAATCTTCATTTATATATATATATATGAAAAATAATTTAAAAAACTCAACAAAGATGACAAGAAATATCACCGATTACTTTGAACATAAATGGCCGCTATGTAGTTTGTTGTATCCGCTAGTTTGTTGCGCTGCACACTTCATGATTGTCCAAGGGACGATAGCCCCCCCCTCCTCTCCCCCATTACTCATACATTAGTATTCAATTTCAAAATAAATAAAATGAAAGTATTAACACATGCTCGGCATTAGGGATAATAGGGGTTTAAAACCGCGCATCGCATTCTCGAGATTGTGCAAATCGACAAATTGCTGCACGGAACATACATAAAATCACCCCAGTCCTATTTAAGTACAACATTGCACTCAACTAAGACTTTACCCAAAAATCTTTTAATAATGTCTAAAGTTTGAAAGTTTCCATTTTGTATTAAAATGAGTCACCCGGTCAGCTCGGTGTGGCCCCCAATCACCTTATCCCTTCCCCACTTCTTCAGGAGGCCCACCACCCTCCCCCCAGTCGGTTCCAGTGCTCCAATGAACCCAGACACCTGCCCATAACGTACCGGTGTGACCACATCGTGGACTGCTTGTATGGCGAGGACGAACTGAACTGTGGTGAGTAGTTGCAGGGGTTAGAGGAGACCCAGGTGGGTAAGGAGGTTTTTTCTAGGTTTGACGCAAGTAACCAACTGATAATTAATTTAAGGTTGTCTACATTCTTATATCTTAATCCTTTTAGTTTTATGCTTTAGTAGGAAACAGCTGCCTAACTAAGAAATGGTAATGGCTATGCTTTTTAGCAGAACTCTAAGAGAAGTAGGTTAGCACTGATGGTTTTCTATCCAATTGGTTAAGTTTATTTCAAGTGGTTTTAGGCTCCTTAAGTAAGTCAACTGTCACTGTAACGAGTACCATGAAATCTGTACCCATTATAAAAATATTTAGATAAAAACAATATTCACTTCTATGTAGTTAAAGTCCAGTGGTTCTTAACCTGGGTTCGATCGAACCCCAAGGGTTCGGTGAGTCACTTCCAGGGGTTCGGCGGTTTGGCTCATTAAGTTGTTTGTTTTTATGCAAAATTCATGTTTAGTTCATTTTGATCATTGAGCATGTGGATTTAGTGTGCCAGTGCAAACGATGCTTGGTACTGTTTGTACACTAATACAGTTTAACTTTAGTTATGTACATATATTTTTATTTTGAAGGAGAAAACAAATTTTATTTTCCAACTACAAGGTTTCGATGAATGCATATATTGAACTTCTGGGATTTGGTACCTCCAAAAAGGTTAAGAACCAATTGAATAAAAATCATTAAATAAATATCGTTACAATTAGTGAATAAATATTTACTAAGGAAGTTACTCTAACTGCCACGTAGCCGAAAAGTGCCATAACTACCACACAGTCAAAATGACTTTTTTTTATATTTCTCACCAGTGAGACACAGTTTGCAAACATGTTTAGCAACACTCACAAACACTGTTGCCAGATCACTCGTTGTTTGAGGCACGTTAGTACATTTCACAGCCTGTTTTTGTCATTTTCAGTCAAAATAAGTGCTCAGTAAATAAAGTAAGAAGGAGCTATACCTCTGAAACTATGTAATCAATCTCAATTATATTTCACACCTTCATGTTGTGGCTTATTTTATTTGAGGTTGATAAACTTCAAACATCTGTCAATAATAATTTACGAGATAAAACTGTTTGAAAAATAAAATACAGTCAAATTAACTGTTTGGTAGTTCTAGTGTTAATCTTCTATGGCCCCACCATAACTTACCCTATTAATCTTCTATGGCCCACCATAACTTACCCTATAAATCTTCTAAGGCCCCACCATAACTTACCCTATTAATCTTCTATGGCCCACCATAACTTACCCTATTAATCTTCTAAGGCCCCACCATAACTTTTCCCTCTTAATCTTCTATGGCCCCACCATAACTTTCCTTTCATAATCTTATATGGCCCCACCATAACTCTCCCCTATTAATCTTCTATGGCCCCACCATAACTTTTCCCCTCTTAATCTTCTATGGCCCCACAATAACTTTCTTTTCTTAATCTTATATGGCCCCACAATAACTTTCTTTTCTTAATCTTATATGGCCCCACCATAACTTTCTTTTCTTAATCTTATATGGCCCCACCATAACTTTTCCCTCTTAATCTTCTATAGCCCAACCATAACTTTTCCCTCTTAATCTTCTATGGCCCCACCATAACTTTCCCCTCTTAATCTTCGATAGCCCCACCATAACTTTTCCCTCTTAATCTTCTATGGCCCCACCATAACTTTCCCTTCTTAATCTTCTATAGCCCCACCATAACTTTCCCTTCTTAATCTTCTATAGCCCCACCATAACTTTCCCTTCTTAATCTTTTATGGCCCCACCATAACTTTCCCCTCTTAATCTTCTATAGCCCCACCATAACTTTTCCCTCTTAATCTTCTATGGCCCCACCATAACTTTCCTTTCATAATCTTATATGGCCCCACCATAACTTTCTTTTCTTAATCTTATATGGCCCCACCATAACTCTCCCATATCAATATCTTTTATGGCCCCACCATAACTTTCCCCTCTTAATATTCTATCGCCCCACCAATAACTTATTATCTGTATAATAGTCTAAAATTGATAAAGATTCACACTTATATTATGTATTCTTTATATTTACTATCTGTTTAAATAATTATAATTATATATCAAACAGAAATTAAATAACTTAAATTGAAATTAATTAATAAAGCCTATAAAATTTTAGGTTATAGTAATTATATTAATTGTATACATATTCAGCTATAATATTATCAGAACTAATTAAATACTATAAATGAAATAAAATATACCACATATTTGAACTAATTAAAGCTTGATTTTGGATAATATTTCTATTTCTACCCATTACTAATTTATACTCAAACCAGTTGGTAACTTAGAGATGTTTTCAAGCCTGTCAAATACTTTATTTTCACGGTCACAGTTAGTCTAAATATTTATGTGTGAGATGGTTAGTCTGCCTCATAACACATCAAAGATATGATAAATGACTGTGATAATTATTACTGTGATATACTCAAAGATATGATAAATGACTGTGATAATCATTACTGTGATAAACTCAAAGATATGATAAATGACTGTGATAATCATTACTGTGATAAACTCAAAGATATGATAAATGACTGTGATAATCATTACTGTGATGAACTCAAAGATATGATAAATGACTGTGATAATCATTACTGTGATGAACTCAAAGATATGATAAATGACTGTGATAATTATTACTGTGATATACTCAAAGATATGATAAATGACTGTGATAATCATTACTGTGATAAACTCAAAGATATGATAAATGACTGTGATAATCATTACTGTGATAAACTCAAAGATATGATAAATGACTGTGATAATCATTACTGTGATGAACTCAAAGATATGATAAATGACTGTGATAATCATTACTGTGATGAACTCAAAGATATGATAAATGACTGTGATAATCATTACTGTGATGAACTCAAAGATATGATAAATGACTGTGATAATCATTACTGTGATGAACTCAAAGATATGATAAATGACTGTGATAATCATTACTGTGATGAACTCAAAGATATGATAAATGACTGTGATAATCATTACTGTGATGAACTCAAAGATATGATAAATGACTGTGATAATCATTACTGTGATGAACTCAAAGATATGATAAATGACTGTGATAATCATTACTGTGATAAACTCAAAGATATGATAAATGACTGTGATAATCATTACTGTGATGAACTCAAAGATATGATAAATGACTGTGATAATCATTACTGTGATAAACTCAAAGATATGATAAATGACTGTGATAATCATTACTGTGATAAACTCAAAGATATGATAAATGACTGTGATAATCATTACTGTGATGAACTCAAAGATATGATAAATGACTGTGATAATCATTACTGTGATAAACTCAAAGATATGATAAATGACTGTGATAATCATTACTGTGATATACTCAAAGATATGATAAATGACTGTGATAATCATTACTGTGATAAACTCAAAGATATGATAAATGACTGTGATAATCATTACTGTGATGAACTCAAAGATATGATAAATGACTGTGATAATCATTACTGTGATGAACTCAAAGATATGATAAATGACTGTGATAATCATTACTGTGATAAACTCAAAGATATGATAAATGACTGTGATAATCATTACTGTGATAAACTCAAAGATATGATAAATGACTGTGATAATCATTACTGTGATAAACTCAAAGATATGATAAATGACTGTGATAATCATTACTGTGATAAACTCAAAGATATGATAAATGACTGTGATAATCATTACTGTGATGAACTCAAAGATATGATAAATGACTGTGATAATCATTACTGTGATGAACTCAAAGATATGATAAATGACTGTGATAATCATTACTGTGATGAACTCTAAGATATGATAAATGACTGTGATAATCATTACTGTGATGAACTCAAAGATATGATAAATGACTGTGATAATCATTACTGTGATGAACTCAAAGATATGATAAATGACTGTGATAATCATTACTGTGATGAACTCAAAGATATGATAAATGACTGTGATAATTATTACTGTGATAAACTCAAAGATATGATAAATGACTGTGATAATCATTACTGTGATATACTCAAAGATATGATAAATGACTGTGATAATCATTACTGTGATAAACTCAAAGATATGATAAATGACTGTGATAATCATTACTGTGATGAACTCAAAGATATGATAAATGACTGTGATAATCATTACTGTGATGAACTCAAAGATATGATAAATGACTGTGATAATCATTACTGTGATGAACTCAAAGATATGATAAATGACTGTGATAATCATTACTGTGATGAACTCAAAGATATGATAAATGACTGTGATAATCATTACTGTGATGAACTCAAAGATATGATAAATGACTGTGATAATCATTACTGTGATGAACTCAAAGATATGATAAATGACTGTGATAATCATTACTGTGATGAACTCAAAGATATGATAAATGACTGTGATAATCATTACTGTGATGAACTCAAAGGTATGATAAATGACTGTGATAATCATTACTGTGATAAACTCAAAGATATGATAAATGACTGTGATAATTATTACTGTGATAAACTCAAAGATATGATAAATGACTGTGATAATCATTACTGTGATAAACTCAAAGATATGATAAATGACTGTGCTAATCATTACTGTGATAAACTCATAGATATGATAAATGACTGTGATAATCATTACTGTGATAAACTCATAGATATGATAAATGACTGTGATAATCATTACTGTGATAAACTCATAGATATGATAAATGACTGTGATAATCATTACTGTGATAAACTTAGTGTGAACTGAAACAACCGAGGTATTAGCTACCTCGTGCAATATTATTTAGTCATTTTAATAACTTTTATTAAAATTGACTGTAAATAGATATTGTATAAATGTTCTACACAGTAAGAATTCATCCCTATTGGAATATTATTTGTATTGACTGTAAATAGATATTGTATGAATGTTTTACACCGTAAGAGTTCATCACTAGTGGAATATTATTTGTATCTTCTTGCAGAGACTAATTACTTTTCTATTCAGTACTTCTGTCATGCAATAATTAAATAGAGTTTGTAAGCTGTTTTGTCGCTAAAATCTTTTATTTCTTTGAAAAACTCAGTTCAGTCTTCGGGAGGAGATTATTTCGATTGGAGATTTATATGTGATTATTATACAGAGTGGCGCAAAAAAGAGGAAACCCATTTTCAAATTAGTTTATTTTACAAACTATCAAAGCTAGAAATTATCTAAAAAACAGTTTTATTTGTTCACTTTTTTTGCATCTCTCTTGATAATCTGTTAGAAGTTACGACCAAAATTAAACATCCTGCAGCGAATTAAAATAAGGTAAATAAAAAGGGCTTGCGCGAGGACGAAAAACACAAAAAAGTTCATATTAGGAATAATTTATTTCCATATGGTAGTAGCAAAAATTAAATCCTGCTATTTTTCATTCAATTAACGCTTTTGTTATTGACTCTTTCATTCATGGAAATACATCTTCATCACCAATCACGATATCTTCTACAAGATGTGCATTTCTTTGCAGAAACCATTTTGCAAAATTTAGGCAGTGCGGTTAATCAGTTCTAAGAGTCCGATGCTTCTTGAAAGGGTGATATCTCAAATCGTGTTTAACAATTAGGTGAAATGTGTCTTAAATGATGTCAATCCATACCTTCTGATTGATATTTTTGTATTCTTAATATTCGATAAGCTGTTCATGAAAAAGATTAATGTTTTCATGTGTTCATTCTTTTCTCCTGCGACATGATCACTTTTTGTTCAAATTTAAAGTGGTTTCTTCAGTTTTGAACTTATTAACATTTTCCAATGTGGTTTTACAGTTTGTGGATATCTTTCCAGAAAGCGTTGTTCAAAAAGAGGTTGAACCTGTGTAAAGCTTCCAGTGTTTAAAAAAATTGTTACAACAAAAACTCTGTTCTTTTGAAAGCTGCATTTTGAGGGTTTCGAAGAGTTACAAATTTAAGGCGAAATTATTATATAAATATAACAATTTTTCCTAAAAACCAACTTTGAAATAGTAATTTTTTTTTTACTTTCTCTTATTTGTTACAAAAATAGTAAAATTTAATGTTTTTGCATCCATATAAAATGAATTATACCTCTTAGGATTTTTTTTCGTATATTTCGTCATCGCGCAAGCCCTTTTTATCTCCATTTTTCTAATTCGCTGCAGGATGTTTAATTTTTGTCGTAACTTCTAACAGATTATCAAGATAGATGCAGAAAAAGTAAACAAATAAAACTTCGTATTTTAGAAAATTTGTAGCTTTGATAGTTTGTAAAATAAACTAATTTGAAATGGGTTTCCTTTTTTTTGCTCCACCCTGTATAATCTTATTAATGAATATAAGGTGATAGATTTTATGAGGACTATTATTTTCGACTTGTAATTTTGTCATATTAATCATTAATATTAATACAAAACCATTATAATAAGCGCAATGTGGAAACATTAACCAATATAATATTACAATAAAATAGAGTTTCTAAATTTAGAAATGGAATTACATTGCAATCTCATAGAAGCCACACAGATGATATTACAATAGGTATTATCTCTGCATCATACAGTGCAGTACAGTACAGTACAATGCAGTACAGTACAATGCAGTACAGTACAATGAGTACAGTACATTGAGTACAGTACATTGAGTACAGTACATTGAGTACAGTACATCGAGTACAGTACATCGAGTGCAGTACATTGAGTGCAGTACATTGAGTACAGTACATTGAGTACAGTACATTGAGTACAGTACGAATTCATGTCTCCGTATCACCCCTAAAAAAGTACCCTCCCATCCTTCCTTCCGATTGAATTTCTTGCATCTGAATAATGTAGCAGCTACGACATGATTGGGTTAGAGAGAGAAAACCACGTGACAGATACACGTGATAGAGAACTACGTGATAGAGAACTACGTGATAAAGAACTACATGATAGAGAACTACGTGATAGAGAACTACGTGATAGAGAACTACGTGATAGAGAACTACGTGATAGAGAACTACGTGATAGAGAACTACGTGATAGAGAACTACGTGATAGAGAACTACGTGATAGAGAACCACGTGATAGAGAACTACGTGATAGAGAACTACGTGATAGAGAACTACGTGATAGAGAACTACGTGATAGAGAACCACGTGATAGAGAACTACGTGATAGAGAACTACGTGATAGAGAACTACGTGATAGAGAACTACGTGATAGAGAACTACGTGATAGAGAACTACGTGATAGAGAACTACGTGATAGAGAACCACGTGATAGAGAACCACGTGATAGAGAACCACGTGATAGAGAACCACGTGATAGAGAACCACGTGATAGAGAACCACGTGATAGGGAGCTACGTTAGAGTTGTTTTTTCATGGCAGTTACTGCATAATTATTTTATTTTTCCTTTATAATTATCAAAGGTTTCAGACAGATTCATTTTTATTTGTATCATTTAAAAAAAAGCCTTTGAAGAAATGTAAAATAATTATTCCTCCTAAATAAAAACATGATTTGAAACCGTTAACGAATAATTGAAAAGAAGATGCAGTGTGATTTAGAGAAAAATTAATCAAAATATTTATTCATGTATAATTCTCTACAAAGTTTAAGTTTAAATATATGCTTAATTAATTAGATTTATAAAATGAAATTTCTAGAAAAAGCATCTTGATTTTTTTTTTGTATTGAAGTAATAATAAATTCAATTATCCCAGATTGAAAATAATGGTGGGGCCATAAAAGATTCAAATGGGATGAGACTCAATCGTCTATGGCCCCACCATACTTTACTTCTGGGTGCGATTCTCATGTCGCTTCATCTGTTTAATTTTTTCATAATTTTCTCTTTCAGTTCTGTTTCTAATATTTCTTCATTCCATTTTTTGTTTATTCCTAAAATCGCTTCTGTTGTACATTTCAGTTGTAATTCTTTGCCTCCACAGCCATCAGACATTCCTAAAATGTTATGCGGTATTTAAATTAGATTTCATGGAGCTCATAATGGGGTAAATTCTTCACTTTATTTATTCGGTAGAAAGAATCCCTAGAATCTCTAAGCGAAATGTTTAACTTTTCCCTCAGGCATAATTTGCTATTTGATGGATAATATTTCCTGTATGGTATGATATTGTAATAAATTAATACGCTACATTTACATGATATCAATTTAAGTAATAGGCAGATATTATTATTAATATTCATTTCAAATTTTAATATTTTCTATAACTTTTTCGGTTCAACTTAGATATTAAGATTCATTTTTTTATAAATAGTTTATAGATGATTTTTTTTTCTTCATTTGTGTTTAAAATAGTTATCTTGTAGAATAGTTACAATTAAAACTTGTTGAAGTGATGTAAAAAAACAAAAGAATAGAAATGTTAATTTCAATAAAACTTATGGGGTATTAATGAAGTAAATTATTCTCCTCCATTACAATTCCATGCCACACTAAAAAATAAACCAAAAATCTTTAATAAGAAGAAAAATTCATCATTGTTGAATATGGCAGAAAAATATCTATAATAACTGTCTAATAAATCATTTTAGAAAGATTTTCGAGGGTATTTTGAGTATTTTTACTAAAAATTTCAATTTCGTTAAGTCCCTATTCTTGCGATCCATGCGCGGGATCGACACGGTTACCTGATGGAGCCGAGTTGTCCACCTAGTGCATGGAGCGTACTTTCACTGTCCCCTCTTCTACGAGGCCTTCTTCTCTTCCTGTCTCTTTGGATCAACTCGTAGTGGATAGGGACAGCACATAAATCCATGAAATAATATAGATAATATATATCTAAATGTTCCCCCAGATCACACCCCGTGCAACTCCTCCACGCAATGGACGTGTGACAGCGGACAGTGCGTACAGTTGGAGGAGAGGTGTGACAACCGCATAAACTGCTACGATAAAACAGACGAGATCGACTGCCGTGAGTACCTTTGCGAAGTACCTTTAGATTCTATATACACTGATATACGTATTAATTAATTGGTACACGGAAAACTGTTAGGCGGAAAACTCCCTTTCACTGACTGGCAAATTACTGACTTTAGTCACAAGGATAACATTTTAATTCATAAAAAACAGCGTTCTTCCTTCGTTAAGGAGTTAAGGGGACATTCATTTTACTTAGTATACAAAACAAAATAATAGTTAAATGTAGATACATTTATTTGAAATATATGGATACATTATTATGTAAATATTACAGAAATAAACCAAATACAATATGGAAGTAAAACACTAAAACCTTTCTTAGAAAATACCAAGAAATATCAAAGAAATATTTATATTAGCGACAGCGTACAATTTCTTTGTTTACACATCGCATCTTTTCAATATCAGTTCATAACGGGTTTGGTGTCTATAATTATTTTTGCTTCTAATTTTAGAATTGAGCAAACCCTCAAGCTTGACATTCGCTTGTACTCATTACAAAACAACTTCAATCGATGTTTGTATGTTTTCTCTGGCAATTCTCTGATAATTTCACTGGACTGAATTGCATTGCATAATAATTAATAATAATAATACTTTTACATATAAATGAAAATTGTAAAAATGAAGGTGTTAATGACATGGAGAATAAAAAGGTAAATGTAATAAATATTGAATAATGAACACAAGGTGATTTAACATTTACCTAATTTATTGTATAATTTAAAATTATGTTATTGTGATAATATGTAATTAGCTAGTAATCACGTCAATAGGATTGGCACCGTCGGTGCCAATACTAATGGATGCAGAAAAGTTACTGACTTCATTTATGTATTTGTTTTATAATTAAATAATATTTCAAAAAGTAAAAAATACTTTAATTTTCAGTAGGTTGCTGGCTATTTTCCGCACGGCAGTTTTCCACCTGTCAGTTTTCCGTCAGACAGTTTTACCGCTTCTGCAGTTTTCCGCCTGGCAGTTTTCCACCTGTCAGTTTTCCGTCTGGCAGTTTTTCCGCTTCGGCAGTTTAAGGATATTAATTTTATTGAAAAAAAATTTCCGCCTAGCAGTTTTCCCGACACCATATTAATTAATTATAGTTCATAAAATGTGTGTCATATATTAACTATGGGAAAATATAGTTTTAAATAAAGGGTAATTAAGATAAAGGATCTCTATGAAAGTGACAATAGATAATTGTGTTCACGAAGAACTTGGTCATAAGCTAACGAAAGTTGACTATTTATTCATTTTGCACATAGCATCCTTATACCCTTAAATGAAGATCAAGATAGAGACATTTCTGAGTGTTAGGTAGACCCTTTACTACCGGAGATATGGAGCAAGAGTACTGGTGAGTAAGGGTCTGAGTGGTAGATAGACCCTTTACTACCGGAGATATGGAGTATGAGTACTGGTGAGTAAAGAGTCTGAGTGGTAGGTAGACCCTTTATACGATATCTTAACTCTCTCTATTTAAGATATAGGATCGTCACCCTATTCACTATGAGAAATATCCTTCAAAAATACAACCGACATTTTAATTATAGTAATGAAATGGTTCGTTATCAAAGACTATGAATTATATTGAAATATAATGCGAATGAAAATACCTCTCCCGGATACTTACTAATTTTATTAATGTGATTACGAATCGTAATTAGTTCTCTGAATGAATAAATTAAATTTTACCTAACTGAATTTAAAAAAATGATGAAAATTAATAAAATTTAATGATATGATAATCTAACTTCCCCCCCCCCCCTCACAGAGTCCCACCTCTCTCCCCACCCCTGTGGCTTCAGATGCTCATCGGGGCAATGCGTACCCCGGGGGGCGAGGTGTGACCACTGGAGGGACTGTTTGGATGGTTCTGATGAAAAAGATTGTGGTGAGTTATAGAAATAGTAAATCGTGTGGGGTGAGTGCTGTGTTATCGAACAGTTCCACATTTACGATCATAAAGAATAAAAAACATAATCTAACAATTTATTTTAATTCGCATATATAGCTTTTCTGCATCCATGAGCATTGTCCCTGACTGTTGGTATGTTATTTTGCTCATGGAGCCACTTTCCTTTCTGACTGCTACTTCCAGTGCCTTGTATTTAATTTCAATTTGACGGCAGCGATATGGCCTTTGTTTTCAAAGCATTTTATAGATATTTTTATTATAGTTTATTTTTTGTTATACGATTGAAAATTTGAAACTGTTCGAAAAACCGAAAATAAAATATTTCCGCCCGATTACAACTAATCTTTGTGTTCATATTGTATATATTTTATTTTCCATAATTTAATTCAATAACAAAAACATTAAAACATCAAAAAACATATCCCTAAAATTCTCGTAAAATAACAATAAGAAATATGTACATGAATATTTATAAGCTGAAACCAATTCCGTTTGTTTTCTGCCCCACTTAATCACTTCAAAAGATTTGGAAAAAATCCAAATATTAACAAAAAAGTATTGCCAAAAGCTCTCTGACAAATATATAAGAATTGTTATTCTTCATATAAAGCATAGCAAGAGATTCTGTTTCATTTGCTGTTATGATTTTTATCATTCTTTATAGAACAGAGATAGTGTAGAAAATAGGTTCTACGAATTTAAATACATGGTTATTATATAAAGAACATACGATTTAATTAATTCACTTGTCTTAGACATTTTAATGCAGTATATGAAGTTTCTGTAATTCTTACATAATAAATATATATCTTTGTCCATATTTTCTATTTTGGTAACTTCGAGTCATTCTCCTCATCTGATATAACACTGACATTTTATTTTCTTTCTGTTTATCATTGAAAGATTCTTCCTTTGGAAAAATGAATTGAAAGGAGAAGAGAAGAAACCGTAGAGTTTTACGCAATTATATCTTCGAAATATTTATTACATGGATTTTATTGTAAACATATTGTTATAAGTATAAAATATCTAAAATACTGTTAAATATTAAATAAAATCTACACAGCGCTTTTTTTATTACAGTTTTATAGGCTATGAAGTGAATAATAAATAGATAACTTACAACAAACTGCAGTTTCTATATTTTAATTTAACTCTACGGTGATTGAAACTAATATTTGAATTATTAGTTTTTTTATTATTATCTCTATTTACTATTTGGCCATTGAAAATATTAATCGATTCACTTTATATTTTATACTTCAATGCATCGTAGTTTATACCAATATTAGATTTACTCGCTTTACCTTTATCATACTGATGTATTGTTTTCATATCATATCAACATATGTGTAGATTAACTAACATCACTATTTTTATGAAATGAAAACAATATCAAATATCTAGGTGAAGTCCAGCTCTATACCCAGGGTATGATTGTTGTTGGGATCATTTCATCTATAACTTAATCAGTACTTCACTGATTTAATTTATTTTATTTTGAAATGGTGAAGCTTTATAATTATTGTTTTAAATTTTCTTAACATTTCATCATCAACTTTTTTGCAGTTCATGAATAAAGTCTCACCTTCTTTGCTGGGCTTTATCACTATATTTCAATCGATAACTATGATAAAAAGTATGAATTTTAAATCTAAATGCCTGTAAAAGGAAGATTATGACACTAGCTTCAAGATGATACACAATACATGGAAACAAATATCTATTTTCAATGATTTATTTGATAGGCAAAACTGGTTGCAAAATTCTGAAGAGTATATCTTAATTTATACTCCTTCAATACCAGGAATAATTCCCTCTAGCCTGCGTCACGTAAACGCTTCTCATTCCATGCAGCTTTTATTTCAATCAAATATGTTGTTTTATGAGGTCTGAATGAAGTGACTGTGTGGGATTTGATTGAACATTTGATTGAAATCAAACAATGAATTATAAGATCTATTTCTGGATACAAATTAAATCCAATGGAGCTAAAGAAGGTGGAATGTTTATTCATCTGATCATCGCACTGTATATAATATAGTATAGATAATCAACGACTAAACCAGTCTATGCTGTGTAAAATATTTATTTATTGTATTAAAATATAGAAAGTGTTACTAATATTAAATTTGGTTAAATTTTGAAAAGGATTAAGTTTAGAATAAAGTTGTATATTATTAAAATTTAATTCACTAAATAGGCATATAAAACTTTATCATTTACACTCTTTTTTTGTAACAGGTCCCTCCCCCAGCTGCTCCCCCAGTGAGTTTTCCTGTTCCACCAAGTCCCAATGCATTCCCCCCACCCAGAGGTGTGTGATAGGTGGGGGAGGGGAGAAGTGGGGGTGTGTGGATGGCTCCCACCTCATAGACTGCAGTAAGTGGGGGAAAAGTGGGGGAGTTAAACAAGTGGGGAAAAGTGTGGGATATAAACATTTTTCCAATGGAAGATAATCTGATGATTTTATAGCAAATAGTATTAGAATGGTATGGTTACTTTGCACCATTTTACCAAATGTTTATACAATGTGAGGTTTAAAAGAAAATTAGTAAATTTAGGGCAGATACCGATACAATAACGATTATAATTTCAACTCTATGATTTCTTTCTAAAAGTATTTAAACTTTTTTTGTGTTATTTCGATCAGTTTCGTTAGAACTATAAATCCAGGCTCTAGTTATCAGTAGGTAAAGGATTTATCGGAGAGTAGATCTGTTACTGTAAAATGTTAGATAGCTCCTTTACCTCCCACCCCCAATTTCCCCCCACAGAATCGTTCACTTGCCCCCCCACCCACCACAAGTGTCTCAGTGGTCCTTGCTTGGACCAATCAAGGGTGTGTGACGGACGGATAGACTGTCCCGACTCTTGGGACGATGAGGACCAATGTCGTGAGTAATATTGGGACAATGTCGTGAGTAATATTGGGACAATGTCGTGAGTAATAATGGGACAATGTCGTGAGTAATATTGGGACAATCTCGTGAGTAATATTGGGACAATCTCGTGAGTAATATTGGGACAATGTCGTGAGTAATATTGGGACAATGTCGTGAGTAATATTGGGACAATGTCGTGAGTAATATTGGGACAATGTCGTGAGTAATATTGGGACAATGTCGTGAGTAATATTGGAACAATGTCGTGAGTAATATTGGAACAATGTCTTGAGTAATATTGGGACAATGTCGTGAGTAATATTGGGACAATGTCGTTAGTATGTTTTTAAATTTCTCAACCTGTTGAATCAGTTGAATGAATTAAATCTCGTACATTAAATACTTAATGATACTTTCACATTAATTTAGTTAAAAGATCCAATAATGTTGATGTTTATCTTTTCCAATTATTACTTCAATAATCCATTAATATTATATATTAATAAAGTTACAAACTATAATAAAATTGCCTGAACTTGTAACACGTATTGCCAACAAATCGATGATATACATTATATATTATTATACAATATTAAAACTAAATTAAATGAGTACGAGATATTAATAATTTTCCTTTTCATCTCTTCCAAATATCTAATTTTTCATGAGTTCATTTTTAATAAAATCTTCTTTTCGATTCCAAAGAAAGTTACAAAGAATATTTTCTTAGCTGAAATATTTCAATATAACTCATTATAATATTGTAAGAAGTGATGCAAATAAATGTTATTTTACACGATGACAGGCAAGAGGGATTTAGTCCTGGGATAGGAGGGGAATATCCCAGGAATTAATCTCTTTTCGCTAGGAAAATCTCTTAATATCCCTGGATTAAATCCTTCTTTCCAGGACAGTTGGTGACTAATAGGAAATTATTGCAGTTTCCAGTTAAAATACTTTAGGCAAATA
Organism: Caprella mutica; assembly: GCA_947561585.1. Lineage (NCBI taxonomy): Eukaryota > Metazoa > Arthropoda > Malacostraca > Amphipoda > Caprellidae > Caprella > Caprella mutica. The sequence continues at coordinate 211,473 of CANNZV010000453.1, read as the reverse complement.
ACACTATTTTATTTTAATTAAATTCCACCTCTTAAGATAATTAATTTAAGTGTGGCACTTAAAAGTAAGAGAGAGTTAAGTTTTGAATGTTTTTGAGTTCATTAATCGGTGTAAAACTTTGGTCATTATTTTTAAAATACATAAATGTATACCATTTATTTCTTTTTACTCTCTTAGATTAGTTTTGAAGATTGTGATATATTTACTAAATTTTATCGTATAAAAATTATTAAGGTTTCATTGTTGATTATTTTTAAATTCACGCAGGCGCGTATACAAGGGGAGGCATTTGGGGCAGATGCCCCCCCCTTGAGGTCTGAACTTTTTAAAAATAAATCTACGGATTAATTTAAAATATATGGATTAATCCTCCAAATTGAAGAAATGTCAATTATTTGATTATTTTTAATTGCTTTTGACATGCTTGAACTCAGTATTCTATCAAAATCGACATTTTAAAATTGCAAAATGCGAAAAATTAAATTGCAAAATGCGAGAAATTAAATTGCTTCAAGTCGTATTATGTATAAGCCATTTTCTCCATAGAGAGTGGATTTCTATCACCCTATTAATATAAGCATTGTTCTTCAATTTAAAAATGTTTTTGAATTTTAGAAGAAATGCATCGTCCTGTACTCTGTAGTTTGCCAAAACACCTTCTTCTTCAACAGTACGCCGAAAATTGATGCTTTCCCAAGATAAATGGAAGGGTGGCTAAATCTTACCACTTGAAAAAGTTCACAAGAAATCATGGTCTATCCAACGAAATTGGTTCGATTCACAAGAAAAAACAAATGAAAAAACAAACAAAATAAACACAAACTGCATTCAGGAGGTGAAGATTTTCCTTGAAGAAACCACTAGTTTTTTTTTCTCAGAAAAGTTTTTCAGCAGATTTCATCCACACCAAAACCACGTGGTGGAGGATCGTCATACATTCATTTAGTTTCCGTTTTTATCAATGAACTTCAGTTCGACCATTAACGAAAACCACATAAATAGCGGTTTTGTGAGTGGATTATGCAGCAACCATCCTACATTGCCAATTGAATCGTTTGGACAGACGAGAAGTTAATTTACCTCCATAAAAAACACATCGAAAGAATACGAATGAAAATCCTCGAAATATCTGGAAAGAAAATGATAGATACGACGTATGATGCTAAGGTTGCAAATTATTAATGGAATGGTTCCAATTGTTCAAGTATTCCTTAACGAATAAGGCAACATGTTACCATGTTAATGTTTTCAAAACTCTGATTCCAAAACTCTGATCCCAGCCTGCAACTTCTTCATTTTGGTGGATGCAAGACCAAATGCATCTCTAGAATTTAAGGAAAAGTTTCGAGGTCGAGTGATTAGCAGAAGTACGGAAATAAAATTTCTGGTCAGCACACAGTCCAGATCTCAACTCTTTGGACTTTCGCATATGGGCTGCTGCACAAACTCGAGTTTATAAGTTTATATAAAAAAAAAAGATCCCAATGAGTCTCTTATACAATGTGCTCAAATCTCAGTTCAAAAAAACAAAAACAATAAGACTCTCAAGAAAGTATGCAAGAATGTTCTGAAGCGTGCATCGTTCTGTCTTCACTTCGGAGGGGGTCATTTTCAACAACTTTTGTAGGACCTCATGAGATGTGCTTCATATGATATAAGACAATAAATGTTAACAATAATGAAAATTCTTTCTTTTCCTTCAAAGTGATGCATCTATAATGGTCTTTGACTCATTTTTAAGTGCTTTTAACTCGTAATTAAAAAATTACGTTATCTGATGAAACACAGTGTAGGAGTATGGTTTTGATTATTTTTGCTGCAGCCAATGATTGAATATTGTGATTAAGTTAATGACTATCAGTCTATTGGACATGATATACAGCTTATGGACTGTACAATTCATTCACTGACACACTGTGTTCCATCAGAAACGATATTTTTAAATTACGAATTAGAAGCACTTCGATCTAATGCATCAATTGTCATCATAGATACACCACGTTGATGGAAAAGAGAGTATTATTATTAAAAATTTATTGTCCTATATATATGGCTATATCATATGAACCACATCTCCTGAGGCCCTACAGAAGTTGTTGAAAATGACCTCCTCCAGCCTGAAGACGGAACGAAGCAAACTTCAAACCATTCTTTAAAATTTCTTAGGGGTCAATGAGTTATACCTTTCAGCGAAACTTTAAACACTTTGTATAAGAGACACAATGGAATATTCTTTTTCATATATAAACTCGAGTTTGTGCATCAGCCAAGAAGTGAAAATCCAAAGGGTTGAGATATTGATTGTGTGCTGGCCAGGAATTTTCCGTTCTTCTGCTAATGAATCGGCCTCTAACCTTTTCAATGAGAAATTATAGAACTGCATTTGTTCAATGTGGTGAAGCGCCGTCTTGCATCCACCAAAGTGAAGAACGAGATGCAGTATGGTGCAGTATGGGCCAAATAAGGGGTGCTAGTTTGGTATGCGATCTGTGAGGTTAATGTAATCTGATAATTTTTATTTTAATAATTATGATAATTTTTCTTTGTAAGTAACTGTGATACAAAACAAACAATATAGATGAGATGATATTGTCACAATGCATTGAAAGTAAAAAAAACATATATTAATCACTTATTTTACTTTATATTCATACAAGTTTAGTAGGATGTAGTTTATATAATGATATTTTCTTGAAGTATTTCCATAATAAGGCTTTGCATATGTAAATGGTATATAATGATTTAAGGAATATATTTGGTATCTCGTATACCTGTTTGTATCTTTTATATTTGCTAATTAATTCTAAATAGATCGCATGCCAAACCAGTAAATGATGATCAGATCGCATAGCAAACTAGCACCAAATAATGTCCTGTGGCAATCTGAGATATGAAACACCATTAACCGATGACGAGTTGCAATCATCATCAAGGAATGCATGAAAGATTAGATCCATTAAATTAATAATGGAAACAAAGATATTACCTTATCATCATACCTATCATTTATTCCGTTGATATTTCAGGGATTTTCATTAGTGTACCTGACGATCCTCCACAACGGAGTAATGTTTGGTGAAATCTGCTGAGAATCTGGGGGTTCTGGGGGGGTTCTTCATAGAAACTCTTCACCTCCTGAATCACTGTTTCTGTTCTTTTTGGTTTTGTTATAATTTGCCTTTCTTGTGAATAGAACCAGTTTCATTGAATAGACCACGAACTCTTGTGAGCTTTTTCAGGTGGTTAGATTTAGCCCTTGTCATGGAGTGAAGCATGAATTTTCGACATACTGTTGAAGAAGAAGGTGTTTTGCCAAACTACAGAGTACAGGACGATGCATTTCTTCTCAAATTCAAATTTTTTTTAAGGTTTAAGAAAAATGCCAATACTAATAGGATAAAATCCATTCTTTATACTTTATGAACATAATGACGTCCTCCCATTTCGCATTTGAAAAATGAGTTTTCTGACGAAACTCAGTGTAAGCATGTTCAAAGCAATTAAAATAATCCAATAACTGATCAGTCTGAGGAATTATCCGTAGATTTTTTTCAGAAACGTTAAATTTTTTGAAAAGTGCCCCCCCCTTGACCGAATCCTAAATACGCCCCTGAATTCACGATGAAATTATTACCTACATTATAATTATTCTCTAGGTAACTGCAATAAATTTATAATTTTCAATTAATTCTCTAATCTATTAGATTTTAAAATTAAAACATTTCTGTATTTAAACATTACAAAATAATTAGAAATTAATAACTAAAGTACATGCATAAAAAATACATTAGAAAATCAAAATATCGTAAATTCAAATTCTAAGTATAACCTATAGTGGTTGCTATAGCCCCTTACAGTTTTTCTGTCGATTTTCTTTATTTTCTGATACTTTTTATTTTTCTACGTAAATTCTCAGTTTCATGAATGATAATATTTTCAGTGCTGGCTTAACTCTAAAACTAAACAGTTATGGGGTTGTTCTCTGGCCCATTTGAAATGATTTTTGATTTTAATAAAAGTGTAGTTTGCTGAAAAATTAGGGTACCGTGTCGTCTCAAGGTGTTGAAGACAAAATTTCACCTCTACTGATAAAATAAAATAAAATTATCGCGAATACCTAAAAAAATAATGTATTTAATTATTAAAATTTAAAAATTCAAGTTTAAAATTCAACTACTTGAATACTTGAATGAAAATGTGAAAATTAAAACATGAATTCATTAGTTTCTTAAAGTTTAAGGTGATAATTTACGGTTCTAGGGGGGTTTCCACGGGGGAATTGCCACACGAGGGGAATTGCCACTGGGTGGATTTTCACTGGGTGAACTGCCCATGTGGGGTAATTGCCACCGGGGGAATTACCCACGTGGGGGAATTGCCAATGGGTGAACTGCCCACGTGGGGGACTTGCCACTGGGTGAACTGCCCATGTGGGTGAATTGCCACTTTCATTTATTTCATTCATAAAAATGAACTTGGACACTAGTTAATTCATATATTTAGTATGAAAAGTTATTTTTTCGTTTGTAATAATTATTCAGACTGAAAATTGTACTTTCTATTTAATTTCAAATAGAAATATTATTATTTGGTTAAAATAGCGTAAATAAAATTATAAACCTAGATTTGAGTTTGAATTGGCAACTGTTCTATTTTTTCCAACTTTGATATGTAAAATGTATTTGTAGGACAGTTATAAGTAACTGTTGTCTTCACGTGTTCTGTAAAGCGTAATCTAATTAATAGACCTGTTATATGAAAAAAGTACTGGCCATAGATGCATGACATCGGCAACATTAAGTATTGCCAGCATCAATAAGTCGGTTATACGTGGTTATACTGTTCTGGGCCGGTGTACATCCGTGAGGTGGGCCAATGTCGGGCCTTTGATAGCCTAGTACACCGAGACCGGCATGACAACGTTGGCCCAGAGTTTCGTTCTGAATTGGGCCAACGTTGGCCCAACATTGTAATGTTTACTGGGAAACTAGTGGCAATTCTCTCTAAGTGCCAATTTAGCCAGTGGCAATTCACCCTCATATGCAGTTCACTCAGTGGCAATTCACCCACATTGGCAATTCACCCACATGGGCAGTTCCCCCAGTGGCAGTTCACTCAGTGGCAATTCACCCACATTGGCAGTTCACCCAGTGGCAATTCACCCACATGGGCAGTTCACCCACAAGGGAAGTTCACCCAGTGGCAATTCACCCACATTGGCAGTTCACCCAGTGGCAGTTCACTCAGTGGCAATTCACCCACATTGGCAGTTCACCCAGTGGCAATTCACCCACATGGGCAGTTCCCCCAGTGGCAGTTCACTCAGTGGCAATTCACCCACATTGGCAGTTCACCCAGTGGCAATTCACCCACATGGGCAGTTCACCCACAAGGGAAGTTCACCCAGTGGCAATTCACCCACATTGGCAGTTCACCCAGTGGCAGTTCACTCAGTGGCAATTCACCCACATTGGCAGTTCACCCAGTGGCAATTCACCCACATGGGCAGTTCACCCACAAGGGAAGTTCACCCAGTGGCAATTCACCCACATGGGCAGTTCCCCCAGTGGCAGTTCCCCCAGTGGCAATTCCCCCAGTGGCAATTCACCCAGTGGCAATTCGCCGTGCACCGAATTTACTACCTGTTATTATTTTGTTGAGATAATAATTTACGTAATTTACATAAATTTTCAAATTTATCTTACTATATGTAGATTCATGAAAATTTTGTTTATCTAAGTAAATAAAACATCGGTTTAGTTTTCGAGTAAAATTTAAACTCAAAGCGACCATGAAAAGTTCAATAATTCAAAACTTCACCATTTCATTTGTCTGATATTAAATTTCCCTTTCCCAAACTTTGCAGAACACATTACCTCCTTTTGATCATTTCAACAACAGTTTTCATGAGTTCTTATTTCATAAAAACTTTTATTTATGAAACTCAAAGACTTTATAATTTGCTTGCATTTTATGAGGAAACTTTCGATTAAAATACCCACTTTTTATTGTTTTTTTATTACTTGGTTAATAAAAGCAGTCACAGAAGTTGTACTCTGTGATGGCAATAATACAGTGTATGCGCTATGGGGTGAATTACCAGTTATTGGACACTTCTATATTTTCGACCATATGGACAAAAAATGATAATTATTACCTATTCATTTTTAATGGCATCCATGATATCTTCAGGTATCATGGATGCCAGTAATATAAATGTTGAATGTTATTTATTATAAAATTTTACTTTTTCTGATCGAAAATATGGAAGATTCGATAACTCAGAACATATCCCATTCATAGTTTTCCTAATTTACAGAATCATAAATTAAATATTCATGTCAATAGTTTCTAAATACTTTATTCATATTTAAATTAATTAATCTGTTTGGTTCTTTGAATATAGTAACAATGATATATATGTTCAATATATTTTAATTTATATTCTAAAAGTAACTGAAATAATCTTAGTAAATACCGTGGAGTTAGTATCATTATTTCCTTTGCATTTCTTCCAAGGTTTCTCAGTTATTTTCATCACAATCACACAGGTCACAGGTACCACATTATATTTATTGGCACTTATTATCGAACTGAATAATATGCACATTAATAATGATACTAAGTATAGTAATACGTATTATTTTGTCTTGCATAACACAGTCAGCCGCAAGTAATTAATTTGTTTGCATATTCATTTATTCTATCTCTAGAATATTCATATTTAATATAGTCAATATCAATGGATAAATTATTTTGGAAGCATATTGATAATATTTGAATATTGAATATTCATAAGTAATAAAAAATAAACATTTAGAATCACAGAACATTCAAATTTATTCAGAATTAATATTATTTAGTACATAGTATTGGGACTACAAATTGAAATTACGTATTAATTGTTTGTTGAAATAATAAGCAACATTATAGTACCTGACTCCTATTATCTTTGCTGACGATGCAAAGATTGCTATCAACGCTACATGTTCAGAAGAGAATGATCGAAAAAGTGACAGATCCCCTTACGGTGGACAAGTGACGAGTTTTTCATGCTGGTCGTACAAACGCTGTCGCTGCCTACACGAATGACCGATCCATTCGCGGAAAACACATCCGCTGCACGACACATTCGCCGAACGAAACTTTCGCCAAAAAATATGATTATGTAAAAAAGAAAACAAATTTATTTAATTTCTCCAGATGAAATTACATATAAGTGTATAAATTACTTTCCAATATTCTACATAAGTACTGGATAAACTTTATGGTATTTTCGTTAACTTAATTAATTAACTCATATAATGTTATTGCTGCATTATTTGTGTCCGTTTATTAACTTTATGTTAATCCTATTTTCTGTGTACAATTATCAGTTACAAAAGCAAATGAATTTCCTTTTGTTTTGGTCTCACTTTATTTTAATCCTTCTAAAATCAGTCAGCTACTGTGAGTCGCTTGTGAAGCTTTCACTGTACAGGGTGACCCACAAAAAAGTCCACCCGACTTTTAATTCGTATATTTCAACAATTATTGAAGGTACAGTTAAAACAGATTTATATCTAGGTGTTAATAATATTCATATAACTATTCCTTTTATAAAATATTGACAATACGGAGAAATGTATTTGAGTACAAAAAGGAATTTAAAACCAATTTTGTTCAGCAACCTCCTTTTAAAAATGGAAAAGTTCATGTTAGAATAAAAGGCTTAAATATTTATTATTTAATAAATACTACTAAATATTTATTATTTAATAAATACTACTAAATATTTATTATTTAATAAATACTACTGAATATTTATTATTTAATAAATACTACTGAATATTTATTATTTAATTATTACTACTGAATATTTATTATTTAATAAATACTACTGAATATTTATTATTTAATAAATACTACTAAATATTTATTATTTAATAAATACTACTAAATATTTATTATTTAATAAATACTACTGAATATTTATTATTTAATAAATACTACTAAATATTTATTATTTAATAAATACTACTAAATATTTATTATTTAATAAATACTACTGAATATTTATTATTTAATTAATACTACTGAATATTTATTATTTAATAAATACTACTAAATATTTATTATTTAATAAATACTACTGAATATTTATTATTTAATAAATACTACTGAATATTTATTATTTAATTAATACTACTGAATATTTATTATTTAATAAATACTACTGAATATTTATTATTTAATAAATACTACTAAATATTTATTATTTAATAAATACTACTAAATATTTATTATTTAATAATACTACTGAATATTTATTATTTAATAAATACTACTAAATATTTATTATTTAATAAATACTACTAAATATTTATTATTTAATAAATACTACTGAATATTTATTATTTAATTAATACTACTGAATATTATTATTTAATAAATACTACTAAGTATTTATTATTTAATAAATACTACTGAATATTTATTATTATATAAATACTACTAAATATTTATTATTTAATAAATACTACTGAATATTTATTATTTAATTAATACTACTGAATATTTATTATTTTTTAATAAATACTACTAAATATTTATTATTTAATAAATACTACTAAATATTTATTATTTAATAAATACTACTAAATATTTATTATTTAATAAATACTACTAAATATTTATTATTTAATAAATACTACTAAATATTTATTATTTAATAAATACTACTGAATATTTATTATTTAATAAATACTACTAAATATTTATTATTTAATAAATACTACTGAATATTTATTATTTAATAAATACTACTAAATATTTATTATTTAATAAATACTACTAAATATTTATTATTTAATAAATACTACTGAATATTTATTATTTAATTAATACTACTGAATATTTATTATTTAATAAATACTACTAAATATTTATTATTTAATAAATACTACTGAATATTTATTATTTAATAAATACTACTGAATATTTATTATTTAATTAATACTACTGAATATTTATTATTAATAAATACTACTGAATATTTATTATTTAATAAATACTACTAAATATTTATTATTTAATAAATACTACTAAATATTTATTATTTAATAAATACTACTGAATATTTATTATTTAATAAATACTACTAAATATTTATTATTTAATAAATACTACTAAATATTTATTATTTAATAAATACTACTGAATATTTATTATTTAATTAATACTACTGAATATTTATTATTTAATAAATACTACTAAGTATTTATTATTTAATAAATACTACTGAATATTTATTATTTAATAAATACTACTAAATATTTATTATTTAATAAATACTACTGAATATTTATTATTTAATTAATACTACTGAATATTTATTATTTAATAAATACTACTAAATATTTATTATTTAATAAATACTACTAAATATTTATTATTTAATAAATACTACTAAATATTTATTATTTAATAAATACTACTAAATATTTATTATTTAATAAATACTACTAAATATTTATTATTTAATAAATACTACTGAATATTTATTATTTAATAAATACTACTAAATATTTATTATTTAATAAATACTACTGAATATTTATTATTTAATAAATACTACTAAATATTTATTATTTAATAAATACTACTAAATATTTATTATTTAATAAATACTACTAAATATTTATTATTTAATAAATACTACTGAATATTTATTATTTAATTAATACTACTGAATATTTATTATTTAATAAATACTACTAAATATTTATTATTTAATAAATACTACTGAATATTTATTATTTAATAAATACTACTAAATATTTATTATTTAATAAATACTACTACATTTATTTAGAAACTTTTATAATGGGACTAAGAACAAGCACCATTTAATTTATAGTTAATGAAAAATTTGATCAATTTTAAATACTCATTAATAGGGATGGGACGATACCAAAATTTTCGCCGATACCGATACTTGCCGATACCGATGCTTTACAAAATCAACCGATAAACCGATACTTGCCGATACCGATACTTCTCAACAACAGCCGATACCGATACCTGCCGATATTGATACTTTTAAGAAAATGCCGATTCTTGCCGATACCGATACTTCTCAACAACAGCCGATACCGATACCTGCCGATACTGATACTTGCAGTTTTTTAAAGTTTATATTTATTAAACTCATTGATACTTAAGGAGTTATAAAGTATAATTTATTCATGTAAGTTTAATGAAGTTCTAACTCAAAACTAACACAGTAATGCTCTTTCAATGTAGTATAACATGAAGTGATTTACATATTTCACATTAATTGAAAAACATTTGTATTAAATAGATATCTTTTCTGATGTGTGTTATCATCCTGTGGTACTTGTAATATATAAGTACGAAAATGGTCAACAGTAGCTGAATAATTCTTATCTTGAATTTATAGTCGGACTCAAAAACCTATTGGTAGATTCCGTATATCCTTTAAATTTTTTATTAATAATGTCATGCATGTCATAATAAATAAAATTACACTTAAAACTCTAGTAGGTATTTGGTCAATTATTGGATTGGTACTTATAATTTTTTTTTAATATTAATTCTTTCAGTTATGGCTATAGAATAATAGAAATTTAATAAAAAAGAAAAATTATGAAATGCCGATACTTTTCAATATATACCGATACCATTGCCGATACTCCCCAAAAATGCCGATACTTGCTGATACCGATACTTCGTCCCATCCCTACTCATTAACACAGGATGTTCAATGAACTTAAATTTTTGTATTAAACCTTAGTCCGATAAAAAAAATTCATATTTTCGGCGAATATGTCGTTCGGCAAATGTGTCGTGCGGCGAATGTGTTTTCGGCGAATTGACCTAGAACCGCCTTCACGCTACTTGGTGCCCCGATAAGACCCACAGATGTGTAAATAAGGATCTTGGAGTTATGATCACCAGGGATCTCAAGTTCTCTCGACAGTTCCTGGAAGCTGAGAAGAGAGCAAACAAGATACTAGGGTACATTAAGAGGCAATTCAGATACAGAAACAGAGAGACAGTCCTCACCCTGTACAACTCTCTGGTGAGACCTCTTTTGGAGTTTGCGGTCCAGTTCTGGTCACCGACTACTTTTCGCTGCGTCAGGTCACCGTTTAAGGGACTGTCTTTGGGCAGGATAAATCTTGGAGCTAATGATTGTACCGAAACTGTCTACTTACGCATATAGAGGAGGCTCTTCCTTTGTCAGGTTTGGGAGTACAGTTTGGAGTGCATAGGTTCCAAGCTGAGGCTCCTCTCAGCTTGGAGGTGCTCCTCTCTAACTCCTCTCCTTCCTCTCAGCTTCCAGGTGCTCCTCTCTAAATCCTCTCCTTCCTCTCAGCTTACAGGTGCTCCTCTCTAAATCCTCCCTCTCATTTCAGCTTCAAGGTGCTCCTTTCTAACTCCTCTTTCTCCTCTCAGCTTTCAGGTGCTCCTCCTCGGCTCCTCTCTGTTCCTGTCATCACATTACAGTGAATTGTTCCGGTTTGAGACTCACGGAATTTCCTGATGTTGAGCCACAGATAACAATGTTGTGAGTCAATGTTGAATGTTGTGAGTCAATGTTGAATGTTGTAAGTCAATGTTGAATGTTGTGAGTCAATGTTGAATGTTGTGAGTCAATGTTGAATGTTGTGAGTCAATGTTGAATGTTATGAGTCAATGTTGAATGTTGTGAGTCAATGTTGAATGTTGTGAGTCAATGTTGAATGTTATGAGTCAATGTTGAATGTTGTGAGTCAATGTTGAATGTTGTAGAATTTTTCAAATAATCTCTTTGTTCATATGTTTTTTTATTCCATTTCCTCTTTTTTTCTCCACTTTATTTCTTTTCTTTAGTTTCTAACAATAGGCGGATGTTATTTTTATACCAGTTCATAGAAGTGTGTTTCATTGATATTTATTCAGCAAAAGATATAAATGTTTATATAAGCTTAGAGGGGTGATATTTCTGTAGCTTCTACTAACTTACCAAAGCTACATATCTTTATTAGTAAGCTATCTGACAGGATTACAGGGAAGTTCTCCGCCCTCAATTCACCGCATGGAAAGTTCACCGCAACTCAATTCACCGCAACTCAATTCCTGCATATATGTAAATTTCAATTTGAGTTATGTTTATTGATATTTCTTTTTCATTAAGGTTAATAAAAGGTTTGACAACTGGATGCATATATTATAATGGGGTCTAGGTCAGTTGATCCCCAGTCAAAAGATAGTATATATGCTTTCAAATTTACATTCCGGCGACAAAAAATATTTAATAGTAAAATCAAATATACAGGTATACCCCACTCTTATTATAACTAGCACATATGACTTATAAAATAAATCAGGAGCATGTCTCGTAATTATTTCTCCTGGTATTGGAGCTACTTGTGGAGTAACTTTTGACAATTTTATCGGTGTTTTCAGTTATGCGTTTTTGCCGTAACTATTACAATTATTATCATCATGCAAGTGGGAAAGATTGCAAATAAATTTTATGGTAAATATACTCAATCTATGCCACCTATACATGATCATAATGTTCATAATAGTTACGGAGAAAACAGCTTAACTGAAAGTTAGGTATATTCATTTAGATTGCGAAGTGAATATACCTAACTTTAGCTTGCAAGAGTAGGTTAATATTTTTTTTGACTAGTTGTAAGTGTAAATTATTTGTAAATAAAAATAATTAATTTGTTGCGATAATAAGTTCTAGCTGTTTGAATTAAGTTATTTTTTTCATTATATATAAAATTTATTAAATAAATATAATAGACATCAAATTGTTTCACAAGTTTTATTTATTATTTAAATAGTAAATGGAAATTTTTATATAGAAATAAAAATCGTAATAAATTATAGTATGCTTGATATATGAGGAAACAAAAAATATGACTGGGAATCAAATGACCGGGAATCAAATGGTATGGGAATCAAATGACCGGGAATCAAATGGTATGGGAATCAAATGACCGGGAATCAAATGGTATGGGAATCAAATGACCGGGAATCAAATGGTATGGGAATCAAATGACCGGGAATCAAATGGTATGGGGAACAAATGACCGGGGATCTAATGACCGAGGATCAAATGACTGGGGATCTTTTGACCGGGAATCAATTGACTGGCCACCATAATAATGGATAGTAAAAATATTCAAATAATTTTTACATTACGTCTAAAAAAAACTCCTCATATATTCAATCTGTGGGTTTCCGTGGCAATAAAATGACTACAAATAACAAAAATAAATACTAATTGGAAACAATAATGTGATAATTGAAAAATAACAACTTATAATGTGCAATGCCTCGGACATATTCTAGGACATAGAAATTTTCATCGTAGGCCAACACTAGTCTTTGTAAACGAACAGCAGTTTGAGTGTAGGCCTTCCTTCCTTTGTTGGCATCTCACCAGCAACTAATTGTTCAATTTTGATTTCAGTCAGCTATTGCTTGATGCAGTCCAAAAACTTCCATATATTTTGATGTATCGAAGTCATTTGTTCATTAAAAGCCCTATGCCACCCTACGACATTATTGTTGGTTTTGGTCTATTTTCTTTAACAAGAATATGTACATTCCACATTTCTAAAGAATATTTGGGAGAACTACGATGTCCTCTTCTGCCTGGCCGTCCAAGCCACGTATCTTCGTAGTATCCAAGGAATCTTGAGCCCCGGAAGGAATTGTACCCCGCACACACAATATAACCAAATACTACCCCAAAAGAAATTGATGTCGAAACAACAATCGTTACTTAATTTTATTATTTAATAAATTCAGTAATAATATATTATTTCATATATTCAATAATATATTGTTTCATATTTTCAGTTATAATATATCCTTTCACTTTCATATTTTCAGTAATATTCATAAAAAAATTCCCTTAAACAAGTCTGTATTTTTATACGTAAATCATTTCTATTTAGTTTCTTATTATTGTTATTATTTCTCTCATCGTTATTACATTTTGAATTAAATTGTTTTTACGGTGAATAGAGTTGCGGTGAACTTTCCATGCGAGAAATTCAGTGCGAGGAGCTTTCCGTTGGTGAATTAAGGGCGAGAACTTTCCCGCACACCATCTGACAGCAGTGGAAAAATAGACTCAGGCTATTAATAGTAATAATAAATGTCATAGAAAATAGTAGACTGAATAGAAATTTAAGAAAATCCTTAAAATAGCAATTTAGTGATTCAATTTTGATGAACTCTGTGATCCATCAGAAGAATCATTTTTAAATTGCGAAGAGAGAGAACTTAAAATACTTCAAGTCGTATCAAATATACGCCAATTTGTTGAAAAGAAAGGATTTTATTACTCCTTGAAAATTCGAATTGATCTTCAATGGAAACAATCTTCAAAATAAAAATTGTTTCAATCTGATAGAAGTTCTTTTGCCTTCATCATAAAATCACATCGAAAATTGACTAAGTTGGGCAAATGAAGGTATGAAGGTGAAAGTATTGATCTTCGTTGACATTATTAATGGAATGGGTCTAATCGTTTATGCATAATTTCAATTTGTTATCGATTACGGGCATTTCATACTTCAGATTGATAAAGGATATTATTTGGCCCGGGCTGCACCATTAACCAAATTGTTTTTTCACTTTGGTGGATGCAAGACAGCGCTCCACTCAGGTGGTGAGTCAGTGGCCAAAATAATATCGCGTCTTGCAGGACGCTAAAATCCTTATTTTTGGATCACATGACTGACAATCCAGTATCAGTTTAATGGAGAAACGATATAACAAACAAAATTTAATGGAGAAATTATATAACTGAAACGAAATAAGGTTTTACACTGTCTTCCTTAGCGTCCTGCAATCTCTGCAACACTTCCTCTCTCTAGAGTAGTTTATCATAACTCTATGGCTCCACCACATTGCACGAATGTAGCTCTAGAATTTCTCAATGAAACGTTTTCAGATTCAGTCATTAGCAGAAGGACAGAAAATCCCTGCCCAACACACAGTCCAGATCTCAATCCTTTTAATTTTTACTTCTGGGCTGCTGCACAAACTCGAGTTTATAGGAAAAAAAGTAGATTTAATTGAGTCTCTTAAACAATGTGTCTAAAACTTCGCTGAAAGATATAACCAGGAGACTCTTAAGAATGTTTGCAAGAATGTTTTAAAGCGTATGTCGTTCTGTTTTCAGGCTGGAGGGTCTAATTTTCAACAACTTTTGTATGACGTCAGGAGGTGTGCCTCATACTATATAGGACAGTAAATGTTTAGTAATCATAGAAATCTATTCTTTTTCTTTATATTAATGCATTTTTAATGGCACTTGACGGATTTTAGATGCTTTTACATTTAAAAATGACGTCTCTGATGGCTCACAGTGTATATCTACATAATTATGATATTATGTATGTATGTACAGATAAAAATATTTCAATTTTGAAACTATACATAATAAAACTTGTACCAAAATAGAAAGAATAGCGGACTGTTGTGATGACTGAAAATTGGAATGAAGAACATTTGGAATGACGGATCTCAAGTGAAAATAGTAGCAAGTTTGGGGCAGTGGTTAAGCCGTTTGGGGAAGTCATCACGGCAGTCAGGGTGCAGCAAAAGTGCTGCGTGGGAGCCAAACTGACCTCTTTGGGTAGCTAATTCTACTACGGCGTACTTGCGCAGTACTACTCTGGGCACCTGCTCCTATTTGCCTAGCGCACTGCCTAACTGCGGATGCGCGGCCCCTAACCACGACTGTAATATTATATTACTATTTTAGCAGTTTTAGCTAAAGGACGAGCTAGATAGTTAGTTAGTTATTAGACAGTGCACTTGGCAAATAGGAGCAGGTGCCCAGAGTAGTACTGCACAGTTACAGCGAAATAGAATTAGCCCCAAAAGCGGTCAGTTTGGCTCCAACGCTGCGCTCTCGCTGCTTCCTGACTGCCGTGGTGACTACCGCGATCAGATTAACCGCTGCCTCTAACCTGCTCCTATATTCGATTGGGACAGTTAGAAGGATGGAAAACTGGTATGGTAGATAGTTCGAATGATGTTTTTTTTTCATTTGAAATTTAGAAAATAAAATCGGAAAACTAATTACAGTTTTTCTAATATTATTATAGAATAATTTTAACGTCTCTTAACATTCATTAAATTTACTAATTCTTCTCTGTTTTTTTTCAGTGAAATGTCATACAATTTTCTGGGAGAATCTTTGGCCAAAGGAGGAATAAACTGCAGATCCAACCTGATATACCTGTGAGTGAAGTACACAGTGTGAGTGAAGTACACACTGTGAGTGAAGTACACAGTGTGAGTGAAGTACACAGTGTGAGTGAAGTACACACTGTGAGTGAAGTACACACTGTGAGTGTGATACAAAATATTTCTTATATATGTAAGCATATACATTATCCCTATAATATAAATATATTATTATTTTCAATTCAAATCAAACTATAAATGGTCTTTAATATTAAATTTGATCGACACAAATATATTGACATGGAGACACTCACATTCAGTTCCCTGTCGCTGCAATTATTTACTTACACAATATATAATGTTATTTCGCTATAGGTTTCTAATAGAGTGCATAAACGCATTGCTATGCATTCTCATTGATACATATTAATTCTTTTCCTTGCACATTTGATGTAAAAAAAATAATTAGTTTCCTAATGGAAAGTTAGTTATTTGAAAGGTATTACGCAATGCGCTGAAAGAATACTTAATCAAAACAGAATAACTACATTAGTTAAATTAATAAATAGTCCCTAAATAATATTTAATGAATAATAATGCATGACATGTTTCTTTTTATATTTTAGTTGGATCACTAGGTTTATTTATTATTCACTAATAAAAGAATTTATGAGTTCTGCTAATAATTTCTTCCCCTTAAGCGATTTGTCTTTCAATGACATCGAGAATATTTCTCCCGGTGGCTTCAATCAGCTGTGGAGACTCAAAATACTCATCCTAAGCCACAACAACATCACCAGCCTCAAGAAAGGGGGCTTTGAGGGGTTGTTAAGCCTCAGAACACTGTGAGTAAAGGGGCTTTGAGGGGTTGTTAAGCCTTAGAACACTGTGAGTAAAGGGGCTTTGAGGGGTTGTTAAGCCTTAAAACACTGTGAGTAAAGGGGCTTTGAGGGGTTGTTAAGCCTTAGAACACTGTGAGTAAAGGGGCTTTGAGGGGTTGATTTTTGTTTACATTTTTATAATTTATTTGCGTCTTTGAGAACTACATAGGAATCCGACAATTAACCTTTACGTCTCAACCATTGCGAAATGCTTCCAAAAAAGTACTCTTAAATAAACAAACACGAGTAAAACAATTACTAAAAAAGGATCTAATTTTGGGTCAGAGTAAATTCACGCAGTCAGTCATGAATTGAAAGAAGTCCTGTGGGAATTGTGTGCCAATGAAATCTTTATTAAAAGGGAAGACGGCCTGAATATTAGCCATATTGAAGTAGGGAAAAACGAACTCTGTCCTCCCGCGACAGCGATATTCTATCAGGACTATCGATAGGACGGACCCGCTAAGTGAAGTGAGTTAGGATAAGCCAACAGAATAAAAAAGTGAATGAAAGATTGTAGATTTGCCTCCGTCGACACTGCGTCGACTGCGTGCAGGTATCACCGATACCGAAGAATTAAAATGAATTGAAGAGTTAAAAAGATAGAGGGGAATGGAAGTTCTAGAGGTTATCTCAAGAAGCCGAATGTCCCTCACTCTATCTAATGCTTGATGGTAAACAAGGCTTTTGGTAAATTTGTGTCACAGTTGTACCATTGATACCACCGTAACAATATGTAAAGTACAGTTCTGCTACCGGATATTGTTAGGTTCGAAGTACAGGCCGGAAATCCGTAGGTTCTCACCATGTAGACAAACTTCATAAACAATGCATTCAAATATTAGATTTCATGTTAAGATATGCAAGAAGTAAATATAATCAATATACTTACAATAAGGTATTAATTAATAACTGCTATGTTTTAATTATTTTAATATTTCGAATTTACTTTTACAGACACCTGAATGGGAACCAAATTCGAACGTTGCACCCATATTCTTTTTATGGTCTTGCTACTTTACCTCAACTGTGAGTATAGTTACAGTACTACCAAGGAAAAGTTACCATCTTTATTTATCTGATTTACTTTATATTCATTTCATTTCTCAGTAATTAGACTATAATTAAACTCCACTTTACCAAAATAAAAATAAGTTCAGTGCCTTTTTTCCGACTTTTCTGATACTGAAGACATGTTATAGTAAATGTGATTACATAATAACCAGATTTCTGCCTATCATAGAAAATATAATTGACCTATTTGTAAGCAATTACAGTAAATATTGACTTTACTTTATTGTAAAATATTATAATTTCACACAATTTTGGGATTTGTTGTGACAAATTTCCGATGAAATGTTCTATTTTGTTGGGAAAGGTAAAATATTATTAAGTTAGTAACTATTAACTTATTCGATGTACTCTTTTATAAAGTTTTTGTGGCCTCAAAGAGCGGTTATTTTGTATAGGATAATTAAACATGAGTTAGTTTTCTTTATGGCTTAGGCCTAACTAGTAAATGATCTATCTACCACTTAGACCCTTTAATCACCATTGTTGGTTGGATAGAAACTTTATATTATTTCCCCTTCAGTTTATTTAATTATATTCTTACTGTTTGGTTATTCTACTAAAGTGGATATACAGCCCTGAATAAGGAACTTGCCTCTATAGTAAACAAATTATCTTTAGTCTGCCATTCATGCCAAACTAAATACCTAATTCACAATAGAAGCTACATCCTTACTCAGGCACTACATAATATTTTTCTTTCGTTTTCCCTAGAGACCTGAGCAGTCAGGCCATTGAGTCCATTGCCCCGTTAGCCTTTATGGGACTGAGGAACTTAACGTCACTGTGAGTAAAGAACAAATAGGAGTAAGGGGTGAGTTATGGGACTGAGGAACTTAACGTCTCTGTGAGTAAAGAACAAATAGGGGTAAGGGGCGAGTTATGGGACTGAGGAACTTAACGTCACTGTGAGTAAAGAACAAATAGGGGTAAGGGGCGAGTTATGGGACTGAGGAACTTAACGTCACTGTGAGTAAAGAACAAATAGGGGTAAGGGGTGAGTTATGGGACTGAGGAACTTAACGTCACTGTGAGTAAAGAACAAATAGGGGTAAGGGGCGAGTTATGGGACTGAGGAACTTAACGTCTCTGTGAGTAAAGAACAAATAGGGGTAAGGGGCGAGTTATGGGACTGAGGAACTTAACGTCTCTGTGAGTAAAGAACAAATAGGGGTAAGGGGCGAGTTATGGGACTGAGGAACTTAACGTCACTGTGAGTAAAGAACAAATAGGGGTAAGGGGCGAGTTATGGGACTGAGGAACTTAACGTCTCTGTGAGTAAAGAACAAATAGGGGTAAGGGGCGAGTTATGGGACTGAGGAACTTAACGTCACTGTGAGTAAAGAACAAATAGGGGTAAGGGGCGAGTTATGGGACTGAGGAACTTAACGTCACTGTGAGTAAAGAACAAATAGGGGTAAGGGGCGAGTTATGGGACTGAGGAACTTAACGTCTCTGTGAGTAAAGAACAAATAGGGGTAAGGGGCGAGTTATGGGACTGAGGAACTTAACGTCACTGTGAGTAAAGAACAAATAGGGGTAAGGGGCGAGTTATGGGACAGAGGAACTTAACGTCACTGTGAGTAAAGAACAAATAGGGGTAAGGGGCGAGTTATGGGACAGAGGAACTTAACGTCTCTGTGAGTAAGAACAAATAGGGGTAAGGGGCGAGTTATGGGACAGAGGAACTTAAGTGTTTTCTGAAATTTTGTTATAATTAAATAGTACTATGAACACTGGTTAGAAATAAATTATCAAAAAATGTAAATTTCATTTTTTCAACAATCCGTAATATTTCATGCAGACTTACATCTTATTTATATTTTTTCTATTATAAAATGAATTATCTTACATCGGGAATAAAGTTATCAAAATAGAACAACAATTAAAACTATTATTCCATATCAATTAGTTAAGAATAAAAGAAATCATAGAAATAGACAATAATTATCTTTAATTGATTCAGGAAATTTGTTACTAATTGAACACTTATTTAAAATACAGCATCATTTTATAATTACTTGATGATTTGTTTTTACAATTCAAATAATATATATAATTAATGTTAGTTGCATTAATGAAACTAAATGACGATATTTATACTTTATTTTCTGATAAAAACGCACATTTTAAACTTCATCAAAAACATTTCAAAATAGATTTCAATTAACTTTCTAATATTTTCAAGCCAAGCTGATATCATCTACCATCAAAAAAACATCTAAGTTCGACAAGAAAAAAGGAACAAATCAAACGAAATGTTCATGATTAAATATAATTCAAAACTCAATAATTATATCGATTGGATTAGTTGAATTATGAGACTTAGATTATACACTAAATCACAGTTCCGAAAGGTCAAACATAGTCGTAGATGAAGGAGGGATCACATTTAATATTCTATTAACTCACCTTAACTTTATCTCTGGGAATAACATTTAAATTTCAGGTTTTAGAATGAAAGAAATTTTTGGTATCTAAGATTATTTTCTTGAATCTAATTCCAATTCATTTTTGTTTTTCAAACTTTGCAAAGTTCTATCATATATATAAGATGTATTATCTTTATTTGTGACAATAACTAACTTTACAATAACTAACTAATTTAAAAAAATCCTAGTAATAGTAATGTGACGTTACTCCATGGGTGATTTCTTGAGAATAATTAATATTTGATGTATTTACTTCAATATTATTTATTATATACTATTGTGATACTATTCGTGATTTATATTTTACAATGAAAAATAGAAATCTTCGAAAGAGTTATGGAATCAAGCTATGACGTCATCGGTTTCCAATCTAATTCAATTACTTATTCGAAATAAAGCGCTTCAGTTTTTGTATCACAATCTTCACATTCGTTAGGATGAAATTTATTCTGTTTCTTATTACAACTTAAACAGAATGGAAGATTTTGAACATCTCTTTGATATATGAGACTGTACTTCTGATTTATTGGTTGTCATCTTG
This sequence comes from Caprella mutica, assembly GCA_947561585.1. NCBI lineage: Eukaryota > Metazoa > Arthropoda > Malacostraca > Amphipoda > Caprellidae > Caprella > Caprella mutica. Next base: position 190,333 of record CANNZV010000453.1, on the reverse strand, counting down.
GAAATAATATTAAATTTATAAAATGCAGAGCAAGGGACACAACGAAAAAAGTGATCATGCTTCTATTTTTTGGAGTTTTCGAATATTTCAATATTATTCATCAATATCTTATTTTGACTAATTTGAAAAATAATAAATAGAACTGAGAAGTAGTATCTACTTACTTATGAATATAATATTTTTTACATTTAATGCTTGAATCACCCGAATTAGAAAAGGATACGAAATTGTCAAATTTGGGAAAACCTAATTTACGTTTAATTGGAGTATGAACTGAATTTGAAAAAAATTAGAGACAAATTTATCCAATAAATTTTGAAGATAACGATTACCAGAGAAAAAAATTACGCTAGTGTGGTAATTCGACATCAAAATCTATATAACTCGAGCAAAATGCTTACGCTCTATGAACAAGACAATATTTATGAACATATATGTATGTACATTCCAACATATGAATATCACACAAATATGAAGTTGGCAAAACTTTGCATAAAATAAATGCTTTAAAAATATTAGGATGATAATATATTTTTTTTCGCTCTTTCCCTAAATTCCCTTGCTCTCTGCAATTTATTTATTCAAAATACCAGATTTGAAATACGTCACAAACCTATTAAGGGAACCGTCTCCCTAAAATAATAAAAAGTATATTAATTGACGTACAAATTTGAAATTTTAACGGTTAATTCAACTACTCAAATGGAGTAGTTTTTATTTAGAATTTTTTTTGTTCTTTGCCCTCTTCATCCCCCACCCCCAAAAACCCCTCAAATAGAGGGGTACTTTCAAAAGGCATCAACTCATACAATTTTTGAGCTAGATACATGATGTTGGTTTTATCTTGTTCAGAATTTAGTTTTCTACAAAGTAACAGAGCTATTTTTTTTTCAATTTCATCTCAGAAATTTTTTAAGAGTTTTTTCTAATTATTTTTCCAAAACATGGATTTTCTTTCATATATCTCATTATACCTCCTCGCACATTTAGAAATTTGAAAAAAAACGTCCATAACTTTGTGAGCAATTCATTTATGAAGAAAATGATACAAACACCATATCTCTAGATTTAAAACTGTAGGAGTTAATGCCTTTTGAAGTCGAAAAAATGTACTTTTCAGGAGCGCCAATTTACTGAAAGAAATGTCTAACTGAAATAATTCTGGTTCCATAAATTAGCCGTGAGGCTCTTGTTTGGGTGTTGTGTCCTCTTTTTGATGCATCTAGTCAACAAATTTAATATGAGATCCAAATAAACCCGCAACACCTGTGCTGTCAGGTCTTTTGACAGAGCTGACAGGTATAATCTACAATATTGTAAATCTTTTTTTTGAAGCACTTATAGATCATTTTTATGTCTTATAATTTCAATACGTTATCCAGGAGACTGTTAGACATCATTTTACGCAAAAAATAAATAATTCCATTTTTTAAGATTTGTGGGAGACTGTCCCCTTATATAAGACTCAGATGATGATATTGTTTCTAATCAGAATAACACCTACAGCATCAATTGCATAATATTCTTTATAAATAGACATCATAATTTTGGTCTGAAATATATTAAGCCTACTTCCACTCTTGACTCTGACGTCAGAATGACACAAATGTACACACATTTAACAGAATGAGAATTTTAATTACGTCATTTAAAGGTCCATGTACCAGATTTACTTCAGCAAATACAAAGTCAAATTGTGTTTGCTGTGTAGACATTTGGTCCCTGGTGGAAAATTCCACCACGGAAAAAAAATTCATCCCAGGTATATTTTAAATCTGCAATTGTCTAATACCAAATTTTCAACATTTGTTAAGAGTTTTTAAAATTACCTGATTTGGCTTTATTTTTGAACTATATCACAAATTTCAGTTAAGGTAAATTTAACATAGCTAGTATATATGTCGTGCTTTTTTCCTATTTCTTTTTACACTATATTATGATGTAAAAATGCACAGTGTCAGTTATATCGTTAGTTTAGTCTTATTATTCTTTGAAATTGCTTTCAATCAATTTTTGTTTCATCGAAATTAATTTTTTTTTTAATTTGACTTTTTTTTTAAATCTCAAATATTAAATATAATTTATTTTGTAATTACTAGGATTTGTGTACACGTGACGTGAAAATTGACATCAATTTTATGAATCCTAATAAAAATAAAAGTAATTATAATTTCAGGCTTCACTTTTACTCCAATTTTTTCATCTGGTCGATCAGGAGTAAAATTTAATTTAGTTTTCAAACCATTTATTGAACTGATGTCAGAATAATTTGATATCAGTGCTACCAGCTGCTTACCAAGTATAATAATAGGTTAGTGTGACGGACAGACAGACAGAATTCTTGCTATAATAATTTCCCACTTTGAATACAGATACAAGTTAACGAAAATGAATTTATAATATACAGTGTGTCCAACAAAAAGTGTACCTACTGCCATCGAACATATCAATATATTTACTATGTATAATTCATTAATCAGTATACGTACCTATAGTACCAATATATTATGCATATTATCATAGAATGATGAATATGTAGAATAATGCAGATTCAATGGCAGTGGAAGTATTTTAAGTGGACACAAAGTACAGCGAAAGCTTGTATTAAAATATTCATAAAATAAAAGCAGTTAGAACATTCTAAGCTTTCACTTTACATTTTTAATTAGAGCACTTACTTCTGCCTTTTATAACAACTTCATAAACTTTATGCTATAATATTATCGTCATTATTCAATTAGTAACTAAAGCAAAGTCTGACGGCACTAATCAGTATATTGTGGAATTAAATCAGTAGGGAAACACGTGTTCACTTCTATTAAGTTAAAATAGGATGTAAAGGTAAAAGATATTCTTGCGTTTTGTACATTGGATTATATAGTTCCAATACCTATAAATGAATGTGATGTAACAAACCTTTAGAGTAATAATATGAATAAAACCTAACATTAATTGCGCAGTGTTTATCATCTTTTTACGTTACTTACAGTTTTAGAGGATAGCACTAGGGTTATGCTCTTCAACTACGAGGTATTAGATTTTGTGTTAAGTAGACTCGTAAGCTTCATTTAGTATCACCTCTTCATTTTCCTCTTCAATTCGTGAGTGTAGCTACCGGTGCTTCTGCCACTTTTCGTCACATTCCCTGGTAAGTGATTCACGGAGTAGCTTTTCTTCATCAATGAAATTTGCAAATGGAGCAACTCTCCTTCCTGTCTGTTTCTCCCAATCCCTTGTATTTAATTTCATTTTGACGTCAGCGACATGGCCTTTGGTTCCGAACATTAGTTTTTTCCCGTTTGATCACCCTGTCCATGATGTTATTGAAAGACGAATTATTCGGAGCTTCTTTATACAGGGTGGCGGAAAAGTAACTTTACACTTTTAAATGTTTATTGAACCAAAACCGACTCAACTATCGATATCAAATATATATGAATTTATAGACAAAATCTCAAAGATTTTTTTGCATTATAACTAGTGTACTTGCCCGTTAGAAATAACGGGTAATTATCAATAAATAGTAGTTAAAAAATCTATTAATTGGCAGTGGATACATTTTTTGCGGACACACTGTACATATATTATAGAGTATAGAGTCACTTATAGATTTAATTTTTTTTAATGATGTCCTTCAGATGTTCTCCGTTATTGTGTTCAAGCAAGAGCGCACTCTTCGCACAGTATTTTGCAAAATATTTTCTATAGTGTATCCTTGCAAGAGGTGAGTCAGTGGCCAAAATAATATCGCGTCTTGCGGGACGCTAAAAATCCTTATTTTTGGGTCACGTGACTGGCAATCTAGCGTCAGTTTAATGGAGAAATGATATAACTGAATCAAAATAAGGTTTCACACTGTCTTCCTTAGCGTCCTGCAATCGCTGCAACACTTCCTCTCTCTAGAGTAGTTTATCATATCTCTATGGTCCTTCTCGTTTTCTACTTAATTTTTTCGATCATGTTTATTTTCAACTTTTGTGGGTTTTACGGCCTATTTCTGTACGCTTTCGATTTTGAAGATACCCCCAAAGGAAGAAGTCAATAAGGGTTGAATCAGGAGGCCGAGCAGGCCATGAGATTTCACTGCAATGTGGAATTAAGCGACATGAAAATGCTTCACTTAATATTGCCATGGTTTCTCTGGCGGGAGGTTTTTTATCTGCATCATACACATTGTAAAAGAAACTTCGAGATTTTGTCTATAAATTCATATTCATTTTGACATTTGTAGTAGAATTGTTTTCTTGCAATAAACATTTACATGTAAAGTTACTTTTCCACCATCCTGTTGTTCCAGATGAAATCAATGTGTCTAATAAAAATAAATGGTTCGACTCTTATACACAAGAGGTAGCATAGTTACAGAGTCGGCTAAATGTAATTTATTTAAAATAGATTATATAAATAAAACACACGAGGGAAATTATTAGTATAGATTAATCAAAACTCTTATCAATTAATTCTAAACATATTGTCACAATGATGATGCTCAAATAATGCACTTGGTTATCATTAACTATAACTACTTTGAAATCTACTTTTTGTATAATTGAACATCATAATTGGATTAATATCAAGATTTTGATTTATAAATTACAAACACATAATCCATGCTATATATTTGGTATAAACTATGTAGCTGTATTATTCAGTTTAATACCAAAGTTCATTAATCTCTCGAAATGCACTACCAGTTGAAATCTTCTCTTCCATCATTCTCTAAACCCCGGATTATAACTGAAAGACTAGAGTACGCTACGTGCTGGTAATTGGAAATGGATAAAACCTCAATTCATTTAATAATTATTATCTCTTGATAGGCTTTCACTCCAATGTTTTCAACTGGAAATAAATGTAATCAAGTCATTGAAGCCATTTATTGAAGCCATTTATTGAACTGATGCCAGAATAATTTCCTACCCATGCTACCAGCTGCTTGGCAAGCGGTTCTAGGTAAATTGCTCGAAAACAATTGCTCGAAAGACAATTGCTCGAAAACAATTGCTCGAAAAACAATTGCTCGAATGAACAATTGCTCGAAAGAACAATTGCTCGAAAGACAATTGCTCGAGCGAACAATTGATCGAATGAACAATTGCTCGAATTATCAAATTGCTCGAATGAACAAAATTGTTCGAATTATAAAATTGCACAGTTTTCGATTTTATTTACGTCAGTTATTCATGAAGTGGAGCTGCACCTAACAATCATTGTTTCTTTTTAGTAACTGATCATTAATCATTCTATAAATGATTTTAATTATTACTCATTCTGTATAATTATTTTTAGACCGTTTGTGTCATCTCGTATGTAACATGTGAATTGGAATCATGTGGTGAATCACTACTATTCATTTTTTTTATCATAAAACCCGAAAATTTTTGTAGATTTATTAAAACTCTGCCATAACTTTGAGTTATTTCACCTATTGAGGTACCACATACAGATAGGCTAGTAATAAATAAATCTACAAATTTTTTCGGGTTTTATGATAAAAAAAAAGCATGAATAGTACTGATTCACCACATGATTCCAATTCACATGTTACATACGAGATGACACAAACGGTCTAAAAAAAGATTATGCAAAATGAGTAATAATTAAAATCATTTATAGAATGATTAATGATCAATTACTAAAAAGAAACAAGGATTGTTAGGTGCAGCTCCACTTCATGAATAACTGACTTTAATGAAATGGAAAACTGTGCAATTTTATAATTCGAGCAATTGTTCATTCGATCAATTGTTCGTTCGAGCAATTGTCTTTCGAGCAATTGTCTTTCGAGCAATTGTTCTTTCGAGCAATTGTTCATTCGAGCAATTGTTTTTCGAGCAATTGTTTTTCGGGCAATTGTTTTTCGAGCAATTGTTTTTCGGGCAATTGTTTTTCGAGCAATTGTTTTTCGGGCAATTGTTTTTCGAGCAATTGTTTTTCGGGCAATTGTTTTTCGGGCAATTTACCGGCTACCTTGGCAAGCGTATTACTAGGATAGTGTGACGAACAGACAGAAAAAAGCCACTTCTTATTATAACATTGATCATACTATTGGAAATAAAAATACTTAGTTGTTTCACAACAAAGATATTGACAGAATGTAACTTTTTTGTAAAATATTTTATTTATGAAAGCATCGAAATCTTCATTTCTCTTTTTTCCTCTATTTTAAATAATAGATTGGAAAAATAATTTATTTATTTAATTTCCTTCCTTAATATAAATTATCTAGTTTTACAGTAGACATTGTAATATTAACGCATTACAGATACTTACAAAGTCCTAAATACATGTGAAGTAAATAGTACACTCTGCACCAGACTACAGTGCACTAAATACATGTGAAGTAAATAGTACACTTTGCACCAGACTATAGTGAAGTCAAAGAAGAGTGTAACTGTGATGATTTGGAATTTAGAAAACTTTTTTTTTAATTAATGTAATCACAGTGACTCTTTTCTCTGATAGTACATCATCACAGTGACTCTTTTCTCTGATAGTACATCATCACAGTGACTCTTTTCTCTGATAGTACATCATCACAGTGACTCTTTTCTCTGATAGTACATCATCACAGTGACTCTTTTCTCTGATAGTACATCATCACAGTGACTCTTTTCTCTGATAGTACATCACCACAGTGACTCTTTTCTCTGATAGTACATCATCACAGTGACTCTTTTCTCTGATAGTACATCATCACAGTGACTCTTTCCTTGATAGTACATCATCACAGTGACTCTTTTTCTCTGATAGTACATCATCACAGTGACTCTTTTCTCTGATAGTACATCATCACAGTGACTCTTTTCACTGATAGTACATCATCACAGTGACTCTTTTCTCTGATAGTACATCATCACAGTGACTCTATTCTCTGATAGTACATCATCACAGTGACTCTTTTCTCTGATAGTACATCATCACAGTGACTCTTTTCTCTGATAGTACATCATCACAGTGACTCTTTCCCTTGATAGTACATCATCACAGTGACTCTTTCCCTTGATAGTACATCATCACAGTGACTCTTTTCTCTGATAGTACATCATCACAGTGACTCTTTTCTCTGATAGTACATCATCACAGTGACTCTTTTCTCTGATAGTACATCATCACAGTGACTCTTTTCTCTGATAGTACATCATCACAGTGACTCTTTTCTCTGATAGTACATCATCACAGTGACTCTTTCCCTTGATAGTACATCATCACAGTGACTCTTTCCCTTGATAGTACATCATCACAGTGACTCTTTTCTCTGATAGTACATCATCACAGTGACTCTTTTCTCTGATAGTACATCATCACAGTGACTCTTTTCTCTGATAGTACATCATCACAGTGACTCTTTTCTCTGATAGTACATCATCACAGTGAATCTTTTCTCTGATAGTACATCACCACAGTGACTCTTTTCTCTGATAGTACATCATCACAGTGACTCTTTCTCTGATAGTACATCATCACAGTGACTCTTTCCCTTGATAGTACATCATCACAGTGACTCTTTTCTCTGATAGTACATCATCACAGTGACTCTTTTCTCTGATAGTACATCATCACAGTGACTCTTTTCTCTGATAGTACATCATCACAGTGACTCTTTCTCTCTGACAGTACATCATCACAGTGACTCTTTTCTCTGACAGTACATCATCACAGTGACTCTTTTCACTGATAGTACATCATTACAGTGACTTTTTTCTCTGACAGTACATCATCACAGTGACTCTTTTCTCTGATAGTACATCATCACAGTGACTCTTTTCTCGGATAGTACATCATCACAGTGACTCTTTTCTCTGATAGTACATCATCACAGTGACTCTTTTCTCTGATAGTACATCATCACAGTGACTCTTTTCTCTGATAGTACATCATCACAGTGACTCTTTTCTCTGATAGTACATCATCACAGTGACTCTTTTCTCTGATAGTACATCATCACAGTGACTCTTTTCTCTGATAGTTCATCATCACAGTGACTCTTTTCTCTGATAGTACATCATCACAGTGACTCTTTTCTCTGATAGTACATCATCACAGTGACTCTTTTCTCTGATAGTACATCATCACAGTGACTCTTTTCTCTGATAGTACATCATCACAGTGACTCTTTTCTCTGATAGTACATCATCACAGTGACTCTTTTCTCTGATAGTACATCATCACAGTTGATATTTCAAACTTTGATCTATTTTAAACATAAAAATAAATATTAAATTTTCTTTAATTCATATTATATATGCGGTTATCATAATATATAGTTTTTCTAACCTGACCGAAAATGTGAAACTGCTCGATAATTCAGAATTTACCCCTATGATAGATCGCCGATCTGGGTGGCAAAATAGGTACCTCATCGGCGATGTGGTACCTAGTTTGCCGCTAGAACCGCGGGAAAGAAGGTCCCGGGTGGCAAAAAGGCCCGGCAATATTTCACGGGAAAGTTGTAATCTAGGCATATATATATATATATATATATCTATATATAGATTCATCAAAGTAAAGAAGTAAAGATAACGGACCAGAATTGAAGCTAGTAAACATAACGTACCAGAATTTAGACTAGTGAAGTTAACGGACCCTGGTCTGTCATCTTTACTTGCTCCAATTTCTTCATTCAAGATTTTGTTATTTTATGAAATTAAATACTCCTAATGTCATTCTCTCCACTCGTGAGGTAAAACATTCCTAATGTCACTCTCTCATCTCGTGAGGTAAAACATTCCTAATGTCAATCTCTTCTCTCGTAAGGTAAAACATACTTAGTGTCATTCTCTCCTCTCGTGAGGTAAAACATTCCTAATGTCATTCTCTCCTCTCGTGAGGTAAAACATTCCTAATGTCATTCTCTCCTCACGTGAGGTGAAACATTCCAAATGTCATTCTCTCCTCTCGTGAGGTAAAACATTCCTAATGTCATTCTCTTCTCTTGTGAGTCGTTTGAAGTTTAGTCTTGCTAATGAAATTAATTTCCTCATTAATTTGGCATTAATTGACATTATTTTGCTCGTTAATTCTTCCAATAATTGACTTCTTAAGAACGATTGAAGGTAATGAGCACATGTGAACACTTGTCTGTCTGGTCTTCTTTCTAGGCATGCACCTGTGTATAATGAAGGGGAGCAGGGAGATTCACCCCTCCTTTGTCTAGGAATTTTTAGAGCTTTAATATCATAAACTTCTTAAAAATTAAATAACTGCATTTAAACTTTTCACAGATGATCTTAATTCCCAATACTGATTTGAAAAGAATACTGAGCGGACAATTTGAATCTCATATTTTGTATCTGTATTATTTCTTTGAATATACCTATTCTTATTCTAAACAACTTGGTAATGGTAATAATTATATTGAAACTGGTGATGATTGGAAACTGTCTCCCAATTCTACTAGAGTTTCAAAACTCTTTTTAGTAATTTTTTTTAATGTTCTAGTATTTTTTTTATATATTAGTATATATTTTATCATTTCCATTAAATTGTATTATTTTTTTTGGGGGGGAAGGATAAATATATTTTCTTTCATTTATATACTATTCAACAAGTGTATGGAAGGATTTTTCTCAATGTACGGTGTAGTGGCTAGGAAGAATCTTTTTAGTGTAAAATATAGTGGCAAGGAAGAATCTTTTCAATGTACCGTGTAATGGCTAGGAAGGATGTTCTCAGTGTACCGTGTAGTGGATAGGAAAAATCTTTTCAGTGTACCGTGTAGTGGCTAGGAAGGATGTTTTCAGTGCAACGTGTAGTGGCTAGAAAAGATCTTTTCAATGTACCGTGTAGTGGCTAGGAAGGATGTTTTCAGTGTACTGTGTTGTGGCTAGGAAGGATCTTTCCAGTGAAACGTGTAGTGGCTAGGAATGAAATTTTCACTGTACCTGTGTAGTAGCTAGGAAGGATTTTTCCAGTGTACCGTGTATTGGCTAGGAAGGATGTTTTCAGAGTGCACTTATGTGGCTAGGAAAGATGTTTTCACTGTACCGTGTATTGGCTATGAATTATCTTTTCAGTGTACCGTGTATTAACAAGGAAGGATCTTTTCAGTTTACCGTGTAGTGGCTAGGAAGGATCTTTTCAGTGAACAGTGTAGTGGCTAGGAAGGATCTTTTTAGTGTACCGTGTAGTGGCTATGAAGGATGTTTTCAGTTTACCGTGTAGTGGCTAAGAAGGATGTTTTCAGTATACTGTGTAGTGGCTAGGAAGGTTCTTTTCAGTGTATCGTGTAGAGGCTCGGAAGGATCTTTTCAGAGTGCCGTGTAGTGGCTAGGAAGGAACTTTTCATTGTACCATGTAGTGGCTGTGAAGGATGTTTTCAGTGAACCGTGTAGTGGCTAGGAAGGATATTTCCAGTGTACCGTGTAGTGGCTAGGAAGGATCTTTTCAGTGTACTGTGTATTAACCAGGAAAGATCTTTTCAGTGTACTGTGTAATGGCTAGGAAGGATCTTTTCAGTCTATCGTGTAGTGGCTAGGAAGGATGTTTTCAGTGTACCATGTAGTGGCTAGGAAGGATGTTTTCAGTCTACCGTGAAGTGGCTATGAAGGATCTTTTCAGTGTACCGTTTAGTGGCTAGGAAAGATCTTTTCAGTGTACCGTGTAGTGGCTAGGAAGGATGTTTTCAGTGCAACGTGTAGTGGCTAGAAAAGATCTTTTCAATGTACCGTGTAATGGCTAGGAAGGATGTTTTCAGTGTACTGTGTTGTGGCTAGGAAGGATCTTTCCAGTGAAACGTGTAGTGGCTAGGAATGAAATTTTCACTGTACCTGTGTAGTAGCTAGGAAGGATTTTTCCAGTGTACCGTGTATTGGCTAGGAAGGATGTTTTCAGAGTACACTTAAGTGGCTAGGAAAGATGTTTTCACTGTACCGTGTATTGGCTATGAATTATCTTTTCAGTGTACTGTGTAGTAACAAGGAAGGATCTTTTCAGTGTACCGTGTAGTGGCTAGGAAGGATCTTTTCAGTGAACAATGTAGTGGCTAGGAAGGATCTTTTTAGTGTACCGTGTAGTGGCTATGAAAGATGTTTTCAGTTCACCGTGTAGTGGCTAAGAAGGATGTTTTCAGTATACTGTGTAGTGGCTAGGAAGGTTCTTTTCAGTGTACCGTGTAGAGGCTCGGAAGGATCTTTTCAGAGTGCCGTGTAGTGGCTAGGAAGGAACTTTTCATTGTACCATGTAGTGGCTGTGAAGGATGTTTTCAGTGAACCGTGTAGTGGCTAGGAAGGATATTTCCAGTGTACCGTGTAGTGGCTAAGAAGGATCTTTTCAGTGTACTGTGTATTAACCAGGAAAGATCTTTTCAGTGTACTGTGTAATGGCTAGGAAGGATATTTTCAGTCTATCGTGTAGTGGCTAGGAAGGATGTTTTCAGTGTACCATGTAGTGGCTAGGAAGGATGTTTTCAGTCTACCGTGTAGTGGCTATGAAGGATCTTTTCAGTGTACCGTTTAGTGGCTAGGAAAGATCTTTTCTGATTACCGTGTACTGGCTAGGAAGGATCTTTTCACTGAACCGTGTAGTGGCTATGAAGGATGTTTTCAGTTTACCGTGTAGTGGCTAAGAAGGATGTTTTCAGTATACTGTGTAGTGGCTAGGAAGGAACTTTTCATTGTACCATGTAGTGGCTGTGAAGGATGTTTTCAGTGAACCGTGTAGTGGCTAGGAAGGATATTTCCAGTGTACCGTGTAGTGGCTAGGAAGGATCTTTTCAGTGTACTGAGTATTAACCAGGAAAGATCTTTTCAGTGTACTGTGTAATGGCTAGGAAGGATCTTTTCAGTCTATCGTGTAGTGGCTTGGAAGGATGTTTTCAGTGTACCATGTAGTGGCTAGGAAGGATGTTTTCAGTTTACCGTGTAGTGGCTAAGAAGGATGTTTTCAGTATACTGTGTAGTGGCTAGGAAGGAACTTTTCATTGTACCATGTAGTGGCTGTGAAGGATATTTTCAGTGAACCGTGTAGTGGCTAGGAAGGATATTTCCAGTGTACCGTGTAGTGGCTAGGAAGGATCTTTTCAGTGTACTGAGTATTAACCAGGAAAGATCTTTTCAGTGTACTGTGTAATGGCTAGGAAGGATCTTTTCAGTCTATCGTGTAGTGGCTTGGAAGGATGTTTTCAGTGTACCATGTAGTGGCTAGGAAGGATGTTTTCAGTCTACCGTGTAGTGGCTATGAAGGATCTTTTCAGTGTACCGTTTAGTGGCTAGGAAAGATCTTTTCTGATTACCGTGTACTGGCTAGGAAGGATATTTTCAGTGAACCGTGTAGTGGCTAGGAAGGTTCTTTTCAGAGTGCCGTGTAGTGGCAAATAAGAATGTTTTCAGTGTACTGTGTAGTGGCTAGGAAGGTTCTTTTCAGTGTACCGTGTAGAGGCTCGGAAGGATCTTTTCAGAGTGCCGTGTAGTGGCTAGGAAGGAATTTTTCATCGTACCATGTAGTGGCTGGGAAGGAAGTTTTCAGTGAACCGTGTAGTGGCTAGGAAGGATCTTTTCAGAGTGCCGTGTTGTGTCAAGGAAGGAACTTTCCAGTGTACTATGTAGTGGCTACGTTGGATCTTTTCAGTGTACCGTGTATAGTGGATAGGAAGGATCTCTCCAGTGTACCGTGTAGTGACTAGGAAGGATGTTTTCAGTGTACTGTGTAGTGGCTAGGAAGGATCTTTTCATTGTGCCGTGTAGTGGCTAGGAAGGTTCTTATCAGTGTGCCGTGTAGCGGCTAGGAAGAATCTTTTCTTTGTACCGTGTAGTGGCTAGGGAGGATCTTTTCAGTGTATTGTGTAGTGGCTAGGAAGGATGTTTTTAGTGTACTGTGTAGTGGATAGGAAGGATCTTCTCAGTGAACCGTGTAGTGTTTAGGAAGGATCTTTTCAGTGTACCGTGTAGTGGCTAGGAAGGATGTTTTCAGTGTACTGTGTTGTGACTAGGAAGGATCTTTTCAGTGTACCGTGTAGTGGCTAAGAAGAATCTTTTCTTTGTACCATGTAGTGGCTAAAAAGAATATTTCCAGTGTACCGTGTAGTGGCTAGGAAGGATGTTCTCAGTGTACCGTGTAGTGGCTAGGAAGGATGTTTTCAGTGTACCGTGTAGTGGCTAGGAAGGATGTTTTCAGTGTAACGTGTAGTGGCTAGGAAGAATGTTTTCAGTGTACCGTGTAGTGGCTAAGAAGGATCTTTCCAGTGTACCGTGTTGTGGCTAGGAAGGATTTTTTCAGTGTACCGTGTAGTGGCTAGAAAGGATGTTTTCAGTGTACTGTTTTGTGGCTAGGAATGATCTTTCCAGTGAAACGTGTAGTGGCTAGGAATGAAATTTTCAGTGTACCTGTGTAGTGGCTAGGAAGGATTTTTATTAGTGTACCTTGTAGTGGCTAGGAAGTATCTTTTCAGTCTACCGTGTAGTGGCTAGGAAGGATCTTTTCAGAGTACCGTGTAGGGGCTAGGAAGCATTTTTCCAGTGTAGTGGCTAGGAAGGATTTTTCCAGTGTACCGTGTATTGGCTAGGAAGGATGTTTTCAGAGTACCGTGTAGTGGCTAGGAAAGATGTTTTCACTCTACCGTGTATTGGCTAGGAATTATCTTTTCATTGTACTGTGTAGTAACTAGGAAGGATCTTTTCAGTAAGCCGTGTAGTGGCTAGGAAGGATCTTTTCAGTGTACCGTGTAGTGGCTATGAAGGATGTTTTCAGTATAATGTGTAGTGGCTAGGAAGGTTCTTGTCAGTGTATCGTGTAGTGGCTAAGAAGGATGTTTTCAATATACCGTGTAGTTGCTAGGAAGGATGTTTTCAGTGTACTGTGTTGTGGCTAGGAAGGATCTTTCCAGTGAAACGTGTAGTGGCAAGGAATGAAATTTTCAGTGTACCTGTGTAGTGGCTAGGAAGGATTTTTTTAGTGTACCTTGAAGTGGCCAGGAAGTATCTTTTCAGTCTACCGTGTAGTGGCTAGGAAGGTTCTCTCCAGTGTACCGTGTAGTGACTAGGAAGAATGTTTTCAGTGTACTGTGTAGTGGTTAGGATTGATCTTTTCATTGTGCCGTGTAGTGGCTAGGAAGGATCTTATCAGAGTGCCGTGTAGCGGCTAGGAAAAATCTTTTCTTTGTACCGTGTAGTGTCTAGGGAGGATCTTTTCAGTGTATTGTGTAGTGGCTAGGAAGGATGTTTTTAGTGTACTGTGTAGTGGATAGGAAGGATCTTTTCAGTGTACCGTGTAGTGTTTAGGAAGGATCTTTTCAGTGTACCGTGTAGTGGCTAGGAAGGATGTTTTCAGTGTACTGTGTTGTGACTAGGAAGGATCTTTTCAGTGTACCGTGTAGTGTTTAGGAAGGATCTTTTCAGTGAACCGTGTAGCGGCTAGGAAGGATATTTTCAGTGTACTGTGTTGTGACTAGGAAGGATCTTTTCAGTGTACCGGGTAGTGGCTAAGAAGAATCTTTTCTTTGTACCATGTAGTGGCTGAAAAGGATATTTCCAGTGAAACGTGTAGTGGCTAGGAATGAAATTTTCAGTGTACCTGTGTAGTGGCTAGGAAGGATTTTTATTAGTGTACCTTGTAGTGGCTAAGAAGTATCTTTTCAGTCTACCGTGTAGTGGCTAGGAAGGATCTTTTCAGAGTACCGTGTAGGGGCTAGGAAGGATCTTTCCAGTGTACCGTGTATTGGCTAGGAAGGATGTATTCAGAGTGCCGTGTAATGGCTAGGAAAGATGTTTTCACTCTACCGTGTATTGGCTAGATTTATCTTTTCATTGTACTGTGTAGTAACTAGGAAGGATCTTTTCAGTGAACCGTGTAGTGGCTAGGAAGGATCTTTTCAGTGTACCGTGTAGTGGCTATGAAGGATGTTTTCAGTATACTGTGTAGTGGCTAGGAAGGTTCTTGTCAGTGTACCGTGTAGTGGCTAAGAAGGATGATTTCAATGTACCGTGAAGTGGCTAGGAAGGATGTTTTCAGTGTACTGTGTTGTGGCTAGGAATGATCCTTCCAGTGAAACGTGTAGTGGCTAGGAATGAAATTTTCAGGGTACCTGTGTAGTGGCTAGGAAGGATTTTTTTTAGTGTACCTTGTAGTGGCTAGGAAGTATCTTTTCAGTCTACCGTGTAGTGGCTAGGAAGGATCTCTCCAGTGTACCGTGTAGTGACTAGGAAGGATGTTTTCAGTGTACTGTGTAGTGGCTAGGAAGGATCTTTTCATTGTGCCGTGTAGTGGCTAGGAAGGATCTTATCAGAGTGCCGTGTAGCGGCTAGGAAGAATCTTTTCTTTGTACCGTGTAGTGGCTAGGGAGGATCTTTTCAGTGCATTGTATAGTGGCTAGGAAGGATGTTTTTAGTGTACTGTGTAGTGGATAGGAAGGATCTTTTCAGTGTACCGTGTAGTGTTTAGGAAGGATCTTTTCAGTGTACCGTGTAGTGGCTAGGAAGGATCTTTTCACTGTACTGTGTTGTGACTAGGAAGGATGTTTTCAGTGTAACGTGAAGTGGCTAAGAAGAATTTTTTCTTTGTACCATGTAGTGGCTAGGAAGGATCTTTCCAGTGTACCGTGTAGTGGCTTGGAAGGATGTTCTCTGTGTACCGTGTAGTGGCAAGGAAGGATTTTTTCAGTGTACCGTGTAGTGGCTAGGAAGGATCTTTCCAGTGTACCGTGTTGTGGCTAGGAAGGATCTTTTCAGTGTACCGTGTAGTGTTTTAGAAGGATCTTTTCAGTGTACCGTGTAGTGGCTAGGAAGGATCTTTTCATTGTGCCGTGTAGTGGCTAGGAAGGATCTTATCAGAGTGCCGTGTAGCGGCTAGGAAAATCTTTTCTTTGTACTGTGTAGTGGCTAGGGAGGATCTTTTCAGTGTATTGTGTAGTGGCTAGGAAGGATGTTTTTAGTGTACTGTGTATTGGATAGGAAGGATCTTTTCAGTGTACCGTGCAGTGTTTAGGAAGGATCTTTTCAGTGTACCGTGTAGTGGCTAGGAAGGATGTTTTCAGTGTACTGTGTTGTGGCTAGGAAGGATCTTTTCAGTGTACCGTGTAGTGTTTAGGAAGGATCTTTTCAGTCTACCGTGTAGTGGCTAGGAAGGATCTTTATAGAGTACCGTCTAGGGGCTAGGAAGGATTTTTCCAGTGTAGTGGCTAGGAAGGATTTTTCCAGTGTAACGTGTATTGGCTAGGAAGGATGTTTTCAGAGTGCCGTGTAATGGCTAGGAAAGATGTTTTCACTCTACCGTGTATTGGCTAGGAATTATCTTTTCATTGTACTGTGTAGTAACTAGGAAGGATCTTTTCAGTGAACCGTGTAGTGGCTATGAAGGATGTTTTCAGTATACTGTGTAGTGGCTAGGAAGGTTCTTGTCAGTGTACCGTGTAGTGGCTAAGAAGGATGTTTTCATTGTACCCTGTAGTGGCTAGGAAGGATGTTTTCAGTGTACTGTCTTGTGGCTAGGAAGGATCCTTCTAGTGAAACGTGTAGTGGCTAGGAATGAAATTTTCAGTGTACCTGTGTAGTGGCTAGGAAGGATTTTTTTTAGTGTACCTTGTAGTGGCTAGGAAGGATGTTTTTAGTGTACTGTGTAGTGACTAGGAAGGATCTTTTCATTGTGCCGTGTAGTGGCTAGGAAGGATCTTATCAGAGTGCCGTGTAGCGGATAGAAAGAATCTTTTCTTTGTACCGTGTGGTGGCTAGGGAGGATCTTTTCAATGTATTGTGTAGTGGCTAGGAAGGATCTTTTCAGTGTACCGTGTAGTGGCCAGGAAGAATCTTTTCTTTGTACCGTGTAGTGGCTAGGAGGGATCTTTCCAGTGTACCGTGTTGTGGCTAGGAAGGATCTTTTCAGTGTGCCGTGTAGTGGCTAGAAAGGATTTCTTCAGTGTTTTGTGTTGTGGCTAGGAAGGATCTTTCCAGTGGAACGTTTAGTGGCTAGGAAAGAAATTTTCAGTGTACCTGTGTAGTGGCTAGGAAGGATTTTTATTAGTGTACCTTGTAGTGGCTAGGAAGTATCTTTTCATTCTACCGTGTAGTGGCTAGGAAGGATCTTTTCAGAGTACCGTGTAGGGGCTAGGAAGGATTTTTCCAGTGTAGTGGCTAGGAAGGATTTTTTCAGTGTACCGTGTATTGGCTAGGAAGGATGTTTTCAGAGTGCCGTGTAGTGGCTAGGAAAGATGTTTTCACTCTACCGAGTATTGGCTAGGAAGGAACTTTTCATTGTACCATGTAGTGGCTGTGAAGGATGTTTTCAGTGAACCGTGTAGTGGCTAGGAAGGATATTTCCAGTGTAACGTGTAGTGGCTAGGAAGGATCTTTTCAGTGTACTGTGTTTTAACCAGGAAAGATCTTTTCAGTGTACTGTGAAATGGCAAGGAAGGATCTTTTCAGTATATCGTGTAGTGGCTAGGAAGGATGTTTTCAGTGTACCATGTAGTGGCTAAGAAGGATGTTTTCAGTGTACCGTGGAGTAGCTATGAAGGATCTTTTCAGTGTACTGTGTAGTGGCTAGGAAAGATCTCTTCAGATTACCGTGTAGTGGCTAGGAAGGATCTTTTCAGTGAACCGTGTAGTGGCTAGAAAGGTTTTTTTCAGTGTACCGTGTAAAGGCTCGGAAGGATCTTTTCAGAGTGCCGTGTAGTGGCTAGGAAGGAACCTTTCATTGTACCATGTAGTTGCTGGGAAGGAAGTTTTTGTGAACCGTGTAGTGGCTAGGAAGGATCTTTTCAGTGTACTGTGTAGTGGATAGGAAGGATCTTTTCATTATACTGTGTATTAACCAGGAAAGATCTTTTCAGTGTACCGTGTAGTGGCTAGGAAGGATTTTTTCAGTGAACCGTGTAGTTGCTAGGAAGGATCTTTTCAGAGTGCCGTGTAAAGGCAAGGAAGGAACTTTTCAGTGTAATATGTAGTAGCTACGTGGTATCTTTTCAGTGTACCGTGTAGTGGCTAGGAAGGATGTTTTCAGAGTGCCGTGTAGTGGCTAGGAAAGATGTTTTCACTCTACCGAGTATTGGCTAGGAAGGATCTTTTCATTGTGCCGTGTAGTGGCTAGGAAGGATCTTATCAGAGTGCCGTGTAGCGGCTAGAAAGAATCTTTTCTTTGTACCGTGTGGTGGCTAGGGAGAATCTTTTCAGTGTATTGTGTAGTGGCTAGGAAGGATCTTTTCAGTGTACCGTGTAGTGGCCAGGAAGAATCTTTTCTTTGTACCGTGTAGTGGCTAGGAGGGATCTTTCCAGTGTACCGTGTTGTGGCTAGGAAGGATCTTTTCAGTGTGCCGTGTAGTGGCTAGAAAGGATTTCTTCAGTGTTTTGTGTTGTGGCTAGGAAGGATCTTTCCAGTGGAACGTTTAGTGGCTAGGAAGGTTCTTTTCAGAGTGCCGTGTAGTGGCTAAGAAGAATGTTTTCAGGGTACCTGTGTAGTGGCTAGGAAGGATTTTTTTTAGTGTACCTTGTAGTGGCTAGGAAGTATCTTTTCAGTCTACCGTGTAGTGGCTAGGAAGGATCTCTCCAGTGTACCGTGTAGTGACTAGGAAGGATGTTTTCAGTGTACTGTGTAGTGGCTAGGAAGGATCTTTTCATTGTGCCGTGTAGTGGCTAGGAAGGATCTTATCAGAGTGCCGTGTAGCGGCTAGGAAGAATCTTTTCTTTGTACCGTGTAGTGGCTAGGGAGGATCTTTTCAGTGCATTGTATAGTGGCTAGGAAGGATGTTTTTAGTGTACTGTGTAGTGGATAGGAAGGATCTTTTCAGTGTACCGTGTAGTGTTTAGGAAGGATCTTTTCAGTGTACCGTGTAGTGGCTAGGAAGGATCTTTTCACTGTACTGTGTTGTGACTAGGAAGGATGTTTTCAGTGTAACGTGAAGTGGCTAAGAAGAATTTTTTCTTTGTACCATGTAGTGGCTAGGAAGGATCTTTCCAGTGTACCGTGTAGTGGCTAGGAAGGATGTTCTCTGTGTACCGTGTAGTGGCAAGGAAGGATTTTTTCAGTGTACCGTGTAGTGGCTAGGAAGGATCTTTCCAGTGTACCGTGTTGTGGCTAGGAAGGATCTTTTCAGTGTACCGTGTAGTGTTTTAGAAGGATCTTTTCAGTGTACCGTGTAGTGGCTAGGAAGGATCTTTTCATTGTGCCGTGTAGTGGCTAGGAAGGATCTTATCAGAGTGCCGTGTAGCGGCTAGGAAAATCTTTTCTTTGTACTGTGTAGTGGCTAGGGAGGATCTTTTCAGTGTATTGTGTAGTGGCTAGGAAGGATGTTTTTAGTGTACTGTGTATTGGATAGGAAGGATCTTTTCAGTGTACCGTGCAGTGTTTAGGAAGGATCTTTTCAGTGTACCGTGTAGTGGCTAGGAAGGATGTTTTCAGTGTACTGTGTTGTGGCTAGGAAGGATCTTTTCAGTGTACCGTGTAGTGTTTAGGAAGGATCTTTTCAGTCTACCGTGTAGTGGCTAGGAAGGATCTTTATAGAGTACCGTCTAGGGGCTAGGAAGGATTTTTCCAGTGTAGTGGCTAGGAAGGATTTTTCCAGTGTAACGTGTATTGGCTAGGAAGGATGTTTTCAGAGTGCCGTGTAATGGCTAGGAAAGATGTTTTCACTCTACCGTGTATTGGCTAGGAATTATCTTTTCATTGTACTGTGTAGTAACTAGGAAGGATCTTTTCAGTGAACCGTGTAGTGGCTATGAAGGATGTTTTCAGTATACTGTGTAGTGGCTAGGAAGGTTCTTGTCAGTGTACCGTGTAGTGGCTAAGAAGGATGTTTTCAATGAACCCTGTAGTGGCTAGGAAGGATGTTTTCAGTGTACTGTCTTGTGGCTAGGAAGGATCCTTCTAGTGAAACGTGTAGTGGCTAGGAATGAAATTTTCAGTGTACCTGTGTAGTGGCTAGGAAGGATTTTTTTTAGTGTACCTTGTAGTGGCTAGGAAGGATGTTTTTAGTGTACTGTGTAGTGGCTAGGAAGGATCTTTTCATTGTGCCGTGTAGTGGCTAGGAAGGATCTTATCAGAGTGCCGTGTAGCGGCTAGAAAGAATCTTTTCTTTGTACCGTGTGGTGGCTAGGGAGGATCTTTTCAATGTATTGTGTAGTGGCTTGGAAGGATCTTTTCAGTGTACCGTGTAGTGGCCAGGAAGAATCTTTTCTTTGTACCGTGTAGTGGCTAGGAGGGATCTTTCCAGTGTACCGTGTTGTGGCTAGGAAGGATCTTTTCAGTGTGCCGTGTAGTGGCTAGAAAGGATTTCTTCAGTGTTTTGTGTTGTGGCTAGGAAGGATCTTTCCAGTGGAACGTTTAGTGGCTAGGAAAGAAATTTTCAGTGTACCTGTGTAGTGGCTAGGAAGGATTTTTATTAGTGTACCTTGTAGTGGCTAGGAAGTATCTTTTCATTCTACCGTGTAGTGGCTAGGAAGGATCTTTTCAGAGTACCGTGTAGGGGCTAGGAAGGATTTTTCCAGTGTAGTGGCTAGGAAGGATTTTTTCAGTGTACCGTGTATTGGCTAGGAAGGATGTTTTCAGAGTGCCGTGTAGTGGCTAGGAAAGATGTTTTCACTCTACCGAGTATTGGCTAGGAAGGAACTTTTCATTGTACCATGTAGTGGCTGTGAAGGATGTTTTCAGTGAACCGTGTAGTGGCTAGGAAGGATATTTCCAGTGTAACGTGTAGTGGCTAGGAAGGATCTTTTCAGTGTACTGTGTTTTAACCAGGAAAGATCTTTTCAGTGTACTGTGAAATGGCTAGGAAGGATCTTTTCAGTATATCGTGTAGTGGCTAGGAAGGATGTTTTCAGTGTACCATGTAGTGGCTAAGAAGGATGTTTTCAGTGTACCGTGAAGTAGCTATGAAGGATCTTTTCAGTGTACTGTGTAGTGGCTAGGAAAGATCTCTTCAGATTACCGTGTAGTGGCTAGGAAGGATCTTTTCAGTGAACCGTGTAGTGGCTAGGAAGGTTCTTTTCAGAGTGCCGTGTAGTAGCTAAGAAGAATGTTTTCAGTGTACTGTGTAGTGGCTAGAAAGGTTATTTTCAGTGTACCGTGTAAAGGCTCGGAAGGATCTTTTCAGAGTGCCGTGTAGTGGCTAGGAAGGAACCTTTCATTGTACCATGTAGTTGCTGGGAAGGAAGTTTTTGTGAACCGTGTAGTGGCTAGGAAGGATCTTTTCAGTGTACTGTGTAGTGGATAGGAAGGATCTTTTCATTATACTGTGTATTAACCAGGAAAGATCTTTTCAGTGTACCGTGTAGTGGCTAGGAAGGATTTTTTCAGTGAACCGTGTAGTTGCTAGGAAGGATCTTTTCAGAGTGCCGTGTAAAGGCAAGGAAGGAACTTTTCAGTGTAATATGTAGTAGCTACGTGGTATCTTTTCAGTGTACCGTGTAGTGGCTAGGAAGGATGTTTTCAGAGTGCCGTGTAGTGGCTAGGAAAGATGTTTTCACTCTACCGAGTATTGGCTAGGAAGGATCTTTTCATTGTGCCGTGTAGTGGCTAGGAAGGATCTTATCAGAGTGCCGTGTAGCGGCTAGAAAGAATCTTTTCTTTGTACCGTGTGGTGGCTAGGGAGAATCTTTTCAGTGTATTGTGTAGTGGCTAGGAAGGATCTTTTCAGTGTACCATGTAGTGGCCAGGAAGAATCTTTTCTTTGTACCGTGTAGTGGCTAGGAGATATCTTTCCAGTGTACCGTGTTGTGGCTAGGAAGGATCTTTTCAGTGTGCCGTGTAGTGGCTAGAAAGGATTTCTTCAGTGTTTTGTGTTGTGGCTAGGAAGGATCTTTCCAGTGGAACGTTTAGTGGCTAGGAAAGAAATTTTTAGTGTACCTGTGTAGTGGCTAGGAAGGATTTTTATTAGTGTACCTTGTAGTGGCTAGGAAGTATTTTTTCATTCTACCGTGTAGTGGCTAGGAAGGATCTTTTCAGAGTACCGTGTAGGGGCTAGGAAGGATTTTTCCAGTGTAGTGGGTAGGAAGGATTTTTTCAGTGTACCGTGTATTGGCTAGGAAGGATGTTTTCAGAGTGCCGTGTAGTGGCTAGGAAAGATGTTTTCACTCTACCGAGTATTGGCTAGGAAGGAACTTTTCATTGTACCATGTAGTGGCTGTGAAGGATGATTTCAGTGAACCGTGTAGTGGCTAGGAAAGATCTCTTCAGATTACCGTGTAGTGGCTAGGAAGGATCTTTTCAGTGAACCGTGTAGTGGCTAGGAAGGTTCTTTTCAGAGTGCCGTGTAGTGGCTAAGAAGAATGTTTTCAGTGTTCCATGTAGTGGCTAGGAAGGATGTTTTCAGTGTACCGTGTAGTTGCTAAGAAGGATGTTTTCAGTGTACCGTGAAGTAGCTATGAAGGATCTTTTCAGTGTACTTTGTAGTGGCTAGGAAAGATCTCTTCAGATTACCGTGTAGTGGCTAGGAAGGATCTTTTCAGTGAACCGTGTAGTGGCTAGGAAGGTTCTTTTCAGAGTGCCGTGTAGTGGCTAAGAAGAATGTTTTCAGTGTACTGTGTAGTGGCTAGAAAGGTTTTTTTCAGTGTACCGTGTAAAGGCTCGGAAGGATCTTTTCAGAGTGCCGTGTAGTGGCTAGGAAGGAACCTTTCATTGTACCATGTAGTTGCTGGGAAGGAAGTTTTTGTGAACCGTGTAGTGGCTAGGTAGGATCTTTTCAGAGTGCCGTGTATTAACCAGAAAAGATCTTTTCAGTGTACTGTGTAATGGCTAGGAAGGATCTTTTCAGTTTATCGTGTAGTTGCTAGGAAGGATGTTTTCAGTGTACCATGTAGTGGCTAGGAAGGATGTTTTCAGTATACCGTGTAGTGGCTAGGAAGGATGTTTTCAGTAAACCGTGTAGTGGCTAGGAAGGATCTTTTCAGAGTGCCGTTTAGTGGCAAGGAAGGAACTTTTCAGTTTACTATGTAGTGGCTACGTAGGATCTTTTCAGAGTACCGTGTATAGTGGCTAGGAAGGATCTCTCCAGTGTACCGTGTAGTGACTAGGAAGGATGTTTTCAGTGTACTGTGTAGTGGCTAGGAAGGATGTTTTCAGTGTACTGTGTAGTGGCTAGGAAGGATGTTTTTAGTGTACTGTGTAGTCGCTAGGAATGATCTTTTCAGTGTACTGTGTAGTAACTAGGAACTATCTTTTCAGTGTAATGTGTAGTGGCTAGGAAAGATCTTTTCAGTGTACCATCTAGTGGCTAGGAAGGATCTTTACAGTGTACCGTGTAGTGGATAGGAATGAAATTTTCAGTGTACCTGTGTAGTGGCTAGGAAGGATGTTTTCAGTGTACTGTGTAGTGGCTAGGAAGGATGTTTTTAGTGTACTGTGTAGTCGCTAGGAATGATCTTTTCAGTGTACTGTGTAGTAACTAGGAAGGATCTTTTCAGTGTACCGTGTAGTGGATAGGAATGAAATTTTCAGTGTACCTGTGTAGTGGCTAGGAATGAAATTTTCAGTGTACCGTGTAGTGGCTAGGAAAGAAATTTTCAATGATCCGTGTACTGGCTAGGAAGGATTTTTTCAGTGTACCGTGCATAGTGACTAGAAGGATATTTCCAATGAACCTCGTGGGGGGTGGCTAGGAAGGATATTTCCAATGAACCTTGTGGGCGGTGGCTAGGGAGGATCTTTTCAGTGTAGCGCCCAGTGGCTAGGAATGATATTTTCAGTGTACCGTGTAGTGGCTAGGAAATAAATTTTCAATGATCCGTGTAGTGGCTAGGAAGGATTTTTTCAGTGTACCGTGCATAGTGGCTAGGAATGAAATTTTCAGTGTACCGTGTAGTGGCTAGGAAAGAAATTTTCAATGATTCGTGTAGTGGCTAGGAAGGATTTTTTCAGTGTACCGTGCATAGTGACTAAAAGGATTTTTCCAATGAACCTCGTGGTGGTTGACTAGGAAGGATATTTCCAATGAACCTTGTGGGCGGTGGCTAGGGAGGATCTTATCAGTGTACCGCCCAGTGGCTAGGAAGGATCGAAGTCTTTTAAAGTTTTTTTTTGGTTTTGTTTTTAAAAAGACAGTATTTGTCCACTAAAAAGAAGAAGGATAAAATCTTTACAGAAGAGGAAATTCCTTCAGGAACTACGAGTGAGGGGTTTAGTTCCCTCAAGGGGTGGACCCGAGCCTCTAAAACTTCTCCTTCGCGGCTAAGAAGATGCTGAAGGCATTCCCTCTCTGGATTGCAAGAGCCATTCGATGCTGGAACCAGGCACTCTCCCTTGTATCATTCGTTTTCTCAACAATGCATCTACCTATGGACTTCATAATTAAGGAGGTCTTACTACCGTACGCTCCAGTGGTCTCTATAGCAATTGTTTCAAATATGTATGCATCTCCAAGGGCGGAGTATTCCTGACGCTTACGGTTCTCTGCAGCTCCGGCAGCTAATCTGGCCTCAACTGCGGAATCATTGAGGTGTTTCTCGGTAAATGTGTCGACACACGTGCAATCCCAGATCAGACTCTTTCCATTCATGTAAGGAAACACAGTTATATCATCTGGGCGTTTACCATCTCCTCTGTCAAGCCCAGGAGGCTCAAGTACTGAAGGGAGTCCTACTCTCTGCAAAGCCCGTTTTACCACATCCATAATTGCTGCATGTCTTGGGTGACGCCCAGAACTGTACCTACAAGACAGGCCATGCAGTCCCCTGACATCCATCTTACTACCACAGCGGCAAGAATGAGGTTCTCAAACTCTGGCACCAACTCTGAGAGCAATGGCTACCCTCATGACCTCTGGATCGAGCTGTGTACCTAATGACGGTATGGAAAACGCATTCAACCACACTCCTGTTTCTTTAAGAGATGCAGATAACAGTCGTGCCCTTGCCACCTGATCAGCTCTAGCCAACAGAGTCTCCATTATTGAATGAGCCCGTGGTGTATCCCATTCTTTTTGACTGGACTCATGGACTGGTACCTGGAGACCAGCCTGTAAACCCTGCCTCCATGTCCCAACTACATCCGTAAGCTCTCCGGTATCGACTACATTAATATTAGAAAGAATAGTTTCATCCAAATCACTCACAGAATACATTGAAGACACAAAATCATGTAAGGCAATATCTCAAGCTCTCCTACATCCCAGTCCACCAAGGCCAACTGGTAAAGGTGACTGAACCCAAGAATCAGCTGACATCTCTGCATTGGTTACACTGACAACGGCAGATCTAAGTGATTCATCAAAACAGCTAAGTTCAACTACGTGCTTGTAAGCTGGAGAAGCTCGCAGTGTTATTTAAAGTATTATTTAAAAAAAGCCCTATGCTACTACTGTGTCATATCAAATACTGTGTCATATCGACTGCTGTGTCATATCGACTACTAAGTCATATCGACTGCTGTGTCATATCGACTACTAAATCATATCGACTGCTGTGTCATATCGACTACTAAGTCATATCGACTACTGTGTCATATTGACTACTGTGTCATATCGACAACTGTGTCATACCGACTAGTGTGTCATATCAACTACTGTGCCATATCAACTACTGTGTCATATCGACCACTGTGTCCTTTCAGCTACTTTGTCTTAATTATCAACTACTGTGTCATATCACCAGGTATGTAAGGTATAATTATAATTGTACTTATCCTTCTTGTTTTTAATGGAAAAAAAACTTAACGAAATGGAAATTAAATCAAATATGCTATTTATAGTATCATGTCTCATTCATTTTAGGCTTCAAATATTTATTTTTTTGAATGAAAAAAAAATATAATTCGATATTTTTAATAGTCTTGTGGAACTTTCATAAAATAAAATTGATTTATGAGTCGTATTTTGATAGCATTAAGCCCATAATCAAAAATGCAAAAATAAATTAACAAAAAAAAATCGATCCACCCAATGATCGATCATTCCCAATGTCATTCTCTCCTCTCGTGAGGTAAAACATTCCCAATGTCATTCTCTCCTCTCGTGAGGTAAAAACATTCCCAATGTCATTCTCTCCTCTCGTGAGGTAAAAACATTCCCAATGTCATTCTCTCCTCTAGTGAGGTAAAAACATTCCTAATGTCATTCTCTCCTCTAATGAGGTAAAAACATTCCCAATGTCATTCTCTCCTCTCGTGAGGTAAAAACATTGCTAATGTCATTCTCTCCTCTAGTGAGGTAAAACATTCCCAATATCATTCTCTCCTCTCGTGAGGTAAAAACATTGCTAATGTCATTCTCTCCTCTCGTGAGGTAAAACATTCCCAATGTCATTCTCTCCTCTCGTGAGGTAAAACATTCCCAATGTCATTCTCTCCTCTCGTGAGGTACAACATTCCTAATGTCATTCTCTCCTCTCGTGAGGTAAAACATTCCCAATGTCATTCTCTCCTCTCGTGAGATAAAAACATTCTTAGAGTCATTCTCTCCTCTCGTGAGGTAAAAACATTCCCAATGTCATTCTCTCCTCTCGTGAGATAAAAACATTCTTAGAGTCATTCTCTCCTCTCGTGAGGTAAAAACATTCCTAATGTCATTCTCTCCTCTAATGAGGTAAAAACATTGCTAATGTCATTCTCTCCTCTCGTGAGGTAAAAACATTCCCAATGTCATTCTCTCCTCTCGTGAGATAAAAACATTCTTAGAGTCATTCTCTCCTCTCGTGAGGTAAAAACATTCCTAATGTCATTCTCTCCTCTAATGAGGTAAAACATTGCTAATGTCATTCTCTCCTCTCGTGAGGTAAAAACATTGCTAATGTCATTCTCTCCTCTCGTGAGGTAAAACATTCCCAATGTCATTCTCTCCTCTCGTGAGGTAAAACATTCCCAATGTCATTCTCTCCTCTCGTGAGGTACAACATTCCTAATGTCATTCTCTCCTCTCGTGAGGTAAAACATTCCCAATGTCATTCTCTCCTCTCGTGAGATAAAAACATTCTTAGAGTCATTCTCTCCTCTCGTGAGGTAAAAACATTCCCAATGTCATTCTCTCCTCTCGTGAGATAAAAACATTCTTAGAGTCATTCTCTCCTCTAGTGAGGTAAAAACATTCCTAATGTCATTCTCTCCTCTAATGAGGTAAAAACATTGCTAATGTCATTCTCTCCTCTAATGAGGTAAAAACATTCCCAATGTCATTCTCTCCTCTCGTGAGGTAAAAACATTCCTAATGTCATTCTCTCCTCTAATGAGGTAAAAACATTGCTAATGTCATTCTCTCCTCTAATGAGGTAAAAACATTGCTAATGTCATTCTCTCCTCTAGTGAGGTAAAACATTCCCAATGTCATTCTCTCCTCTCGTGAGGTAAAACATTCCCAATGTCATTCTCTCCTCTCGTGAGATAAAAACATTCTTAGAGTCATTCTCTCCTCTCGTGAGGTAAAAACATTCCCAATGTCATTCTCTCCTCTCGTGAGATAAAAACATTCTTAGAGTCATTCTCTCCTCTAGTGAGGTAAAACATTCCCAATGTCATTCTCTCCTCTCGTGAGGTAAAACATTCCCAATGTCATTCTCTTCTCTCGTGAGGTAAAACATTCCCAATGTCATTCTCTCCTCTCGTGAGATAAAAACATTCTTAGAGTCATTCTCTCCTCTAGTGAGGTAAAAACATTCCTAATGTCATTCTCTCCTCTAGTGAGGTAAAAACATTCCTAATGTCATTCTCTCCTCTCGTGAGGTAAAACATTCCTAATGTCATTCTCTCCTCTCGTGAGGTACAACATTCCTAATGTCATTCTCTCCTCACGTGAGGTAAAACATTCCTAATGTCATTCTCTCCTCTCGTGAGGTTAGTTATTATTAATGCTATTTTCTATTTTTATTAGCTATTATATTTCCATTGCCATTATTTTCCTCTAAAATTCTTCCAATAATTGGCTCTCTGATAACAATTGAAGCTGATGAACACTTGTTCACTTTTGAACACTTGTTCACTTGTGAACACTTGTTCACTTTTTCATTTCTAGTTAATAGACTAATAAATCAATTCACCAAATTTAGGTGAAAACATGAAATGGGATATAATTTGATAGGAGAATATCATTTAAAATTGACTCTATTCTTGAATAATTATTATATATATTTGATATAATAATTATGTATATAATTAAAACCTTATGTAAATCCTTATAGTTTGAATGGTTTGTAGGTTTTCTTCTTTTTTTAATTGATTTATTAATAAATGCTAATTTAGTTTATTTTGTAACCTACGGGTCACGAAAAAGTGCCTGAGGATGCTAAGTGTTCACTAGCGAAATATTGCAATAAAATAAAGAAAGTCAATAACAGAAGAATTTGTCATGTCCTGGCTATCAAAATTTATCTTTAAAATAAGTTCAAATGAAACTAAACATTAATTTAGAACAATGGAAAAACTTGCTATAAAGCTAGAAGATATACATAAAATGCCACCTATCCTTTAACGAATTCTGCTATATAAATATACTGCTGCCAAATTATACAAATATATATTTATTTATACTAAAATTTATATACATGGCCGAGGAAATTAATAAATTGTGAAAATATAGAATTGATTGCTCAGCTTGAATCGATGTTATAATTGATATTTAAAAATTAAAATTCCATGACATTTCGAAACTTGAGTAAGTTCTGATTAATCTGACTGTAACATGTTAGAGAAAATATAGTAAATCACTATTGGGTGA
Organism: Caprella mutica; assembly: GCA_947561585.1. Classification (NCBI taxonomy): domain Eukaryota; kingdom Metazoa; phylum Arthropoda; class Malacostraca; order Amphipoda; family Caprellidae; genus Caprella; species Caprella mutica. The sequence continues at coordinate 161,778 of CANNZV010000453.1, read as the reverse complement.
GTATTGGGTGAGTGAAGGAGGCCTTCATGCGAGTATTGGGTGAGTGAAGGAGTCCTTCATGCAAGTATTGGGTGAGTGAAGGAGGCCTTCATGCGAGTATTGGGTGAGTGAAGGAGGCCTTCATGCGAGTATTGGGTGAGTGAAGGAGGCCTTCATGCGAGTATTGGGTGAGTGAAGGAGGCTTTCATGCAAGTATTGGGTGAGTGAAGGAGGCTTTCATGCGAGTATTGGGTGAGTGAAAGAGGCCTTCATGCGAGTATTGGGTGAGTGAAGGAGTCCTTCATGCGAGTATTGGGTGAGTGAAGGAGGCCTTCATGCGAGTATTGGGTGAGTGAAGGTGAACAAATATTACATAAACCAGTACCGTAGTATTTGTTCAATGTTTATTTCTTGAGAATTTAATTTATTTAATCGATGTTGGATTATGATTAAATGTTCTAAGAATTATTAATACACACAAACTGAATTATAACTTAAACATTTTTACTCCCAAAAGTCAAAAAAATTTATTTTACAATAATTACAGTATTAGTGTAGACAAAAATCAGTTTTGAATTTCTTGAATTTTTAAGATGAAATCAGAAAAAATCTTAAAAAATGAATATATTTTGTTGCATAAAATGATGTCCTATAGTCACCTGGATAACCTGTAAAAATGTTAGAGCAAAAAACAATCTAGAAATACTTCAAAAACATATGGACAATATTGTAAATTATACCTGTCCGTTCTGTCAAAAGACCTGTCAGCACAGGTATTGAGGGTTTATGATTTGTTGACTGCATGCTTTATTACGAGAACACAACACTTGATTGAACCAGAATTATTTTAGTTCAACAATTTTTTCCTAAAAATGTCAGTAAAAATGTTTTCCTGAAAAGTACATTTTTACGATATCAACAGACATCAACTCCTACAGTTTTTAGCTAGAGATGTGTGGTTTGTTTTGATTATCTGCATAAATGAGTTGTTCACATAGTTAAGGACGGGTTTTTTCAAATTTCTCAATGTATGAGGAGGTATAATGAGGTATATGAAAAAAATCATTGTTTATGAAAAATAATTAGAAAAAACTGTTTTATTCTTTTTTACGAAATTGGGAACAAATAGCTCTGTTACTCTGTAGAGAACTAATTCTAAACAAGATGAGACCAACCCCATGTATCTAGCTCGAAAATTGTATAAGTTGATGCCTTTTGAAAGTACGCTCCTATAATTGATTTTTTTTGGCAGTGGGGGTGAAGAGGGCAAACACGAAATAATTATCCCAATAAAAAAGACTTCAGTTGAGTAGTTGCATTATCCCTGAAAATTTCAAATTTGTACATTAATTAAAAAAACTTTTTTATTTTGAGGCAGACGTTTCCTCAATAATTAGGCTCCTAACTGATGGTTATTAGTGGGAAATTGAACGCAACAAACTATAGTACCTATAATCATGTTATGAAATGTTCAATTAATTATTGTTTGATATGTCTGACTCATTTAATAGCATGAAAACAATGTTCATAGTAATTATTCCAAAAAATTAAGTAAAAATAATCTGAGAAATTTTTCATAAGCCAGTTTTACAGTACCTAATTTTGAGGAACACTAACGAGTAGGCACAGATTTCAAGGCGTTACACCCTTGACAGCTAGGTTAAAACTGTCTAAAAAGGTATACAATTGACTATTGGTAGCTAGATGTAGATGGTGCTGTAGAAAATGTTGGAGATATGAAATTAATTATTACACTCAAAATGGATTTAATAAATATCGATTAAAATGAATCTGGTTGCATTTTAAAAGTTAAATATTGATTACTATATTTTCACTTAGTAAAAATTCATTTCACAATTTTTAACTGCTATTTAACCTATAAAAATTTAGTTTCAAGTTATTGTAAAGGTCCAAATATACGATCAAGTTAGAATTTAGTTTAACTATTTGTATCACAATACCTGAAGGTATCTTGGGAGCCAAATTATACTCTATTAAATTATTATTCCATTCGACATAAAATTTGACCAAATACAATCGATAAATCTTCTTTTTTATTATTCTCTATATATTCATATATAGTAACTGTGTTTCATCAAAAGGATCAATTTATTGTTTTGAAATCATTTCAAAACAATGCAGTGCTTTGTTTTGCGAGAAATGGTTGTTGTTGTTGTTGAATAATTTGAGAGAATGAAGGAAAACTCTGTACATCGTATGATATCAGTAGCGCTATCGGAATCTTATTGCACGGATAACAAGATTGTAATTTGATAAAAGTGACTCCTTTGCAATTCAAATAAGTCAAACATTTTATTTCTCTGCATTTTTCAATTTCCTGAAAGCTTCAAATTTAACTAAAAGAAAACATTCTCCATTGTTTAAAATATCTCTGAACTTATAGCACTGGAAAGATCTTTTCAATGGTTATTATATACGAATATTTCATAGGCTTGTTATTATACTGGAAAATTTTAATGAAGTTTTCAACATATATACTTTGTTTGGATATAAATATATATTTAAAAGACTATGAATTCACTGGAGGGGTAAATAACACTGCCCTGAATGGTTGTGATGTTTTTATTTTGTATGATTACTTTATTAATGGTCTTAATTCTAATCTCATTAGTTAGCCAAAAGCTTGAAAACTTAACGAAGTTGTATTAATTTTTATCACTTTTAAATATCTGATAAATGAGTAAATGGATGATCATATTCGCTAGTAGATAATATTTTAAATGAAAATAAAAAGATAAATAGGGAAATCACCTGGTAGCTTGGAAATGAATCAGTCTCTTTGCCTTAGCATTTTGCCTGGGCATTAAGTGACTATTTTACTAACATTAAAAATGAAATTGAGCGGGGTGAACCGTATTGTGAAACTGATCATATATCCTATATGAATTCATTAGTTATTAAGCAATCTATGTATGCTTATCCTACTGCTTAGAATGATGTTAATAGTATTATTAAATCATCAAAATAAAAGGGAACGCATATTGATGAAATACCTTCATCCAGAATCTATAAGCTCCCCTTAACAGTTTCAATGGTGTGCAAACCGCAGATGATTTTAATAGTGTATAGTTTGTACCACACCGTTCTAAAATGTCTATTATACAATCATTATATAATTATCGCTAGAATCATTGAACGAGTAACAGCTAGATAAGAATAATTACTCCTTTTACAATGTGTTTTTCTAAGATATTTTAGCTAGCTTCCAATGCAACGAAAAAAACATTATCATTTCTCTTTAATCGTATGGGTTTGTCATCATTAATGATATAGTCATCAATTATCATTTTTTCTAATTAACACCATTATGATATTTCAAATACAAATAGCCATTTAACTCTTCAGAAGTTGTGTGGGCTGACTGTATATTATTTACACTGTATTGTGTGGTCTGACTGTATATTATTTACACTGTATTGTGTGGGCTGACTGTATATTATTTACACTGTATTGTGTGGTCTGACTGTATATTATTTACACTGTATTGTGTGGGCTGACTGTATATTATTTACACTGTATTGTGTGGTCTGACTGTATATTATTTACACTGTATTGTGTGGTCTGACTGTATATTATTTACACTGTATTGTGTGGTCTGACTGTATATTATTTACACTGTATTGTGTGGGCTGACTGTATATCATTTACACTGTATTGTGTGGTCTGACTGTATATTATTTACACTGTATTGTGTGGTCTGACTGTACCCAATCAGAAAATTAAGGTTGGCAGAAAACCCATTATGGTCGGGCTGCCGTACCCAATATGGTTGCCAATATAGGTGCCAAAAGTCCGCTTTGCCAACCATAATTACGGTTGGTAAGCCAACCATACGCCGCCTATATATGAGTGACGAGCCAACCATACTCCGCCTATACATACATAGGCGGGGTATGGTTGGCTCACCAACCATAATTATAGTTGGCTAACCAACAAGAGAAGAAGCTGAAATAAGATTGTCAGATGAAAAACAATATTTCAATACAGGAATATGTTCAATTAATTTTGCTAATTACAAAAAATGTCATAGTTTGTAATCATTTTGGAAATGTTGTGTTACATAGCTGGCAAGAAAATTCATTAAGTGTATTTATTTATTATTTATTCATCTATTTATTTATTAGGTGTAAAATGAAAATTTTATAGATTAGCTATTCGGCCTATATAGGCAAATTTTCATTTCGTTTGTAGTTCTCAATAAAAATTAGTTCATTCGAGAACTTACATTGTAGTGTACACATTCAACTTCCTGCCACCTTCCCAATCATAAACTCCTGATCGGCGTGGATTTATTTTTCTTCTTTAGAAGATGCATATGTGTGTAGATTTGATAGTACCTGGAAAGTGCAATACATAATTTGAAAAACGTCAATTCTTATTACTGATATCTGTGTAAAATGTTTGAACAATCACATACTTTAGAAGTTTAGATGGACAAATAAGTTGGTAACATTCATTCATACTAACCTAACACAAATTTTAAGATCTTATGATCTCTGAAGATTAATCTACTACAGGAAATTCTCCATTTTCCAAACCCAGTCAGAAAGAATTGGAGGGCCAGTCTTTCAGGCATGGTTTTTCCATCAGTTATCTCTCAATGATCTGCAGTGACCCAGACTTTAAAATGAATAAGATTGAGAATAGAGATCTGAAAAAGATAAATGGTATGATTATCTCATGCCTAGATAATATTTATGTTAGTAGCTATTTCATGGAATCCAATTTGTTTTTAATTAATAAGTACCAGAGAGCTGTTTTTAGACAAACTGTCTAACTCTTCCACAGGGTTGGCAGGTATGAAGATTTTGGATGAACCATCCATTTTTCCAATTTGGCAACATTGGTTTTTAACTGAACAATTTCCTCATTGTACCACCATTCACAACTTGAATCACTGTAAAGAAAATATTTTGAATTAAATTACATAAAATTGTCATAATTATTTCCATACCAATAGCATGAGATTCAAAATTTATTTGTATCTAGCTATTCAATAAATAAAAAAGTTATTTTAATTTATCTTTGAAAGAATTGCAATGTATTATTAATTATTAAACCATAGAAATGTATTAACATTTACAAGAAAATTTAGAAAAAGAGTTACTGTTAACACTTGAAAGTTTCTGGAGTCTGGCTATTTTGTAAAGAATTTGTAATAATTTGATTCTCTTGCATAAATTTGTCTTTTTTTTTAAAGAATTAGAAAAACAAATGGCCAAATGAAATATTATGGATCAAGAACTCTCCATTTTAATAATTATCTCCAAATAAGAAAAAATTTCTTTCCCATAAATCCAATTATTATGATTTCTCTCCAAAATAACATAGCAGTAGAGGAGAAAATAATATGCAATTAAGGGCCCAAAATGATTGTCAAACTCTTCAGGAAAATAATGAGCAAGCCATGCTTTATTGTTACCTGGAAAAAATGCTGTTTAAAAGCAGTTACAACTGCAGAGCCAGGCTGACTGAGTGTTTCTTATGTCAACAATTTGAAATATCACTTTTCTTGGTGAACTTACCATAGCTTCATAGGCAGCGGAGCCAAACTAGTTAGGTAACAACAATACCAAGGATGAAATTAAAAATTAAAAACTAAAAGTTGCACACATAGGAAATGCTAGGTACTTGAGTATACCTATGTCATTACTCACCAATATTAAAATATATTGGCGAGTTTGTAACTTTGTGGCCACTTTGCATAATGCGTCTTCTGACTCGCAGAGATTCAAAAAATATCCAACAATTTTGCATTAAACTTGGTTACACGATTAGTCAATATCCTGGAGCCATTTGATTGAATTTTGGAAGCGAATGGGTCAAAGGTCAAAGATCAAGATCAAGGCCATTTATGACTTTATAACGCAAAAATATTAAACCAAATTGCTTGAATTTTGGTGGAACGATTGGTTAATGTCCAAAAACTATCTGGTAGAATTTTGGAAATGATCCGGTCAAAGGTCAAGGTCATTTATAATTAAATAACTCTAACAGCATTCAACCAAATTGCATGAATCTTGGTGGGACGATTGGTCAATATTTAGTTACATTTATATAAGATTTTAGGAGAGAACGGATCAAAGGTTCAGATCAAGCTCATTCATAACTATAGTTTTTTGGATGTGGATGCTCAGGGTCATTTTTTTTATTAAATTCAACACAAATTAATTTACAGATAATATGAAATGGTATATAAATGAGTAATCCTGTATAAGTTAAAAACTTGATGTGTACAAGTATATAAACAGTAATAGTAAGAATAGTTACAAAAGTTACATGGGGGTTTTATACAAGCTCCCAAGCAACCATGACACATTGAGCCAACATGGGTACCATATAGTTAGATGGGCAAGAGATGGCAGACTGAAAAGTAACCTAAAAATTTCATGGGGATAATGTGGTTTTCCATTCTCATGGAATGTTTCCTTGTGAGAAGGTTGGTTCAATGTGGCGAATCAATCCCATATTGACCCAACCTGATTACTATATAACGTGGCAACATTAAATGGCTGAAGCTGATTAATATATTGGCAACATCTTGGGCCAAGATAGTTTCAACATAACAGCCCATGCTGTCACCATGTTGGCCCATTTTGCAAATAACCACACAGTACCAATACGGTTTGTACACTTAGTGCCAACATGTGCTCCATTAACTTGTGTTGCTTGGGAGGTAGGGAGAATAGTCAACTGGTTAAAAAAAATCTTTTCAAAAGAATGATCAGACATTTGCAATGTTAAAAAAGTGAGGTATTCAATAAAAATCTTGATAGCTTGGAAAAGCCTTTTTTCCATTTCCGGTCTAATAGGAGGTAAAATATAGTTAAAAGTTCGGGTATCATGGTCATTCTGGGGTAAAACTTTCTAAAATACTTACCTAACAAACTATCAACTATCACATCTAAATACTTTCAATGAAAAATAATTACAAAGGTCAACAAATTGGAAAGTTCAAGATTGAATAACATTTTACTGGTTGAAATTGAAGGAACTTGATGACCTTGTATTTCACATTAAAATATTTGGTAAAATTTTATTCATTGAAATTCATATTTCATTAGTGTGACACTTGAATAAAATATTATTTCACTTGGATCAAATATTATTTCACTTGGATCAAATATTATTTCACTTGGATCAAATATTATTTCACTTGAATCAAATATTATTTCACTTGAATCAAATATTATTTCACTTGGATCAAATATTATTTCACTTGGATCAAATATTATTTCACATTTATCAAAAATTATTTCACTTGGTTCAAATATTATATCACTTGGATCAAATATTATTTCACATGGATCAAAAATCATTTCACATGGATCAAATATTATTTCACTTGGATCAAACATTATTTCACTTGAATCAAAAATAATTTCAATTGGTTCAAATATTATTTCACTTGGATCAAATATTATTTCACATGGATCAAATATTATTTCACATGGACCAAATATCATTTCACATGGATCAAATATCATTTCACATGGATCAAATATTATTTCACATAGATCAAAACTTATTTCACTTGAATCAAATATTATTTCACATGGATCGAATATTATTTCACTTGGATAAAATATTATTTCACATGGATCAAATATTATTTCACTTGGATCAAATATTATTTCACATGGATCAAAACATATTTCACTTGGATAAAATATTATTTTGCTTGGATAAAATATTATTTCACTTGGATAAAATATTATTTCACTTGGATTAAATTCAAATTCACTTGCTTGGTTCAAATTGAAATTCTCTTGGATCAAATATTATATCATTTGGATCAACTAGAACTGTAAAAGGTATATATACAAAACAGTATTGGAGAAAATTTGAATGGAAGTATTGGTTAAGATCATAACCAACCTTCATAAAACTAGTATTGCCGTAAATGAGTGATTTGACCACTCGGAAACTTTTTCCTTCTTTCATTATTACAACTTAATAAAGATTTTTAGCTTTATTTCAACATATTGAAGATTAATTATATAATTTTCTTCATTTTGTCATTATACACATTAATATCTTTAATTTATAGTAAAATTCAGTGGACTATAAATTGTGTCCCTATCAAAAACACACGAGAGGACTAATACCGCACCCAGTCCCCCAAACGGCCCATTAATCTAATTTTGCTAAATTCCTAGTACATGTCACTATTTCATTTACGGACGTGAACTAGTAACCGATCCAAATACTCCTTTCCTAGTTCACGTTCCCAAATGAAATAGGGACGTGCACCAAGAAGGGGGTATTTTTAAATTAATTTAGCTTAAATTTAATTACCTTTCATCTGATTGAAATATATTGCACCAATGAATATTAATTGACAGAAAATTTAGTATCTTAACTACAAATACAAATAATACCAAACAGGAAGATTTGAAATTGAAATTCAGCAAATTGAAGAATGTAGATTTAGAAAACAAATTGAAATATATATTATATATTCTTGTTTATTGTTTTAAATGGATATCAATACAAGAAAATGATTAATTCACTAGTGTATTTTCCCGTTGATCTCATATTTTTATTCAATTTTTAAATGTATTTTATCTATTAAATAAATTAGACTATGCAGAAAATTTAAATTTTAATTGAATTCATTAAAATTAACCTAATAACGGGTGATAAATTGATATTGATGATGACCCGTTATTTTTAACGGGAAAATACACTAGTAAATTAATCATTTTCTTGTATTGAGATCCATTTAAAACAATAAGGAAGAGTATATAATATATATTATCCAAGTGAAATAAGTTTTGATCCATGTGAAATAATATTTGATCCAAGTGAAATAATATTTGATCCATGTGAAATAATATTTGATCCATATGAAATAATATTTGATCCAAGTGAAATAATATTTGATCCAAGAGAAATAATATTTGATCCAAGAGAAATAATATTTGATCCAAGTGAAATAATATTTGATTCAAGTGAAATAATATTTGATCCAAGTGAAATAATATTTGATTCAAGTGAAATAATATTTGATTCAAGTGAAATAATATTTGATCCAAGTGAAATAATATTTGATCCATGTGAAATAATTTTTGATTCAAGTGAAATAATATTTGATCCAAGTGAAATAATATTTTATCCAAGTGAAATAATATTTGATCCAAGAGAAATAATATTTGATCCAAGTGAAATAATATTTGATTCAAGTGAAATAATTTTTGATTCAAGTGAAATAATATTTGATCCAAGTGAAATAATATTTTATTCAAGTGAAATAATTTTTGATTCAAGTGAAATAATATTTGATCCAAGTGAAATAATATTTTATCCAAGTGAAATAATATTTGATCCAGGTGAAATAATTTTTGATTCAAGTGAAATAATATTTGATCCAAGTGAAATAATATTTTATTCAAGTGAAATAATATTTGATCCAAGTGAAATAATATTTGATCCAAGTGAAATAATATTTGATTCAAGTGAAATAATATTTGATCCAAGTGAATTAATATTTGATTCAAGTGAAATAATATTTGATCCAAGTGAAATAATATTTGATCCAAGTGAAATAATATTTGATCCAAGTGAAATAATATTTGATCCTTATGCAATTGAATTTGATCCAAGTGAAATAATATTTTATCCAAGTGAATTAATATTTTATCCAAGTGAAATGATATTTGATTCAAGTGAAATAATATTTGATCCAAGTGAAATAATATTTGATCCAAGTGAAATAATATTTGATCCTTATGCAATTGAATTTGATCCAAGTGAAATAATATTTTATCCAAGTGAAATAATATTTTATCCAAGTGAAATTGAATATTTTTTTCATTCCGATAGCTCACATCTTGTGTTTTTGTCTGTTGGTAGGTTGCAAGAAAAATGTCACGCTTTTAACATTTAAAAAACAAAAAATATTTGTATAATTTATTTATATAAAACTTATTTACATAAAATTTATTCACATAAAATTTATTTACTTAAAATTTATTACATAAAATTTATTTACATAAAATTTATTCACGTACAATTTATTTATATAATATTTATGTACAACTTCATGTAAATAAGTTTTATGTAAATAATATTCATGTAAAATAAGTTTTATGTAAATAAATTTTATGTTAATTAATTTTAAATAAATATATTTTGTATAAATATTTTTATATAAATAATTTTGATGTGAATAAATTTTAAATAAATAAATTTTGTATAAATAATTTTATATAAATAAAATTTGATGTGAATAAATTTTATATAAATAAATTTTGTATAAATAATTTTATATAAATAGATTTTAAACAAATAAATTTTATGTATAAAGATACTGATAGGCCAAGTAAAATTGTGGACCTTGAAGATTATTATGTTGGGCAATGATAGATTATTATGGTGGGCAATATTCCCTCGATATCGTTAGGGGATCAACTTATTCTCACTAATTCCTGGAATATTCCCACGATATCAATAGGGATCAATAATGTTCACAAATTCCTGGAATATTCCTTCGATATCGTTAGAGGATCAACTTATTCTCACTAATTCCTGGAATATTCCCACGATATCAATAGGGATCAATAATGTTCACAAATTCCTGGAATATTCCTTCGATATCGTTAGGGGATCAACTTATTCTCACTAATTCCTGGAATATTCCCACGATATCAATAGGGATCAATAATGTTCACAAATTCCTGGAATATTCCTTCGATAGCGTTAGGGGATAAACTGATTTTTACTAATCCCTGGAATATTTCCTCGATATCATTTACGATGGCGGATAATGAGAAAATATATAGATATCGAGGGAATAATCCACGAATATCTCAATGTTACCTGGGAATAGGCAGTTGTGACACGAGGCTAGTTATAAACAAAGAGTTATATTCAAGAATGCTATTTCCGTGTTGATATATTAATTTAATTTTCAATTATTTCATTATTCGGTACGGAACATTTTTCATGTTTGGTCTTGCATATAAAATATTTCAAATTACTTCAAAATAATTAGGTATCATTGACTACTTTTGGTTTAGTTTAGGGCTAGTACAAAGCGGTTGAAATATATTAAATAGTTTACACCATTACCACTTTCCTATTTTGTATTCATTTTTTGTTAATCAAATGTAATATTAGAGTGTTAGTTAATATATCAATATACCCGAAATAAGAACTAATAGTATGTATAAGAAATCGAATATTTTAAAATTTGATGATGTGTATAACTATTTTTTTATGAAATATTTACGTAAGGCCCTATTCAACGAAGAAAACATTTTTCAAACCTATTTTAGCACCCACATTTCAGATCATAGCCTCAATACCCGAACAATTTCTAACAACACCAATCTAAACCTTCCCCACATTAGAACAAAAGTAGAACGTAATTCCTTCACTTTTAGATCAATTGAACTCTGGCGAAGTTTACCCCCCTTTTTATCAGTACCCATGTCTTATTTTGAATTCAGAAAACTTTTTAAGAAATATACATTGAATAACTATGTCGTTGAATAGTGTCTTTTTAAACAGCATCGTGAGCTTTTGTATTTTTTACTGTATCAATTTTTAATCTAGAACTTCATAATGATTTTTTTTAAATTTTGGTAATTGTTAGGTTCTGTAAGATTTTAATTCTTTTACGAATCAACACAGTACAATTTTTTTTGGTAACTGTGTATTATGTTTATAATTAAAAAAATTGTAAAAGTGTGACACATAAATAAATAATAAAAAATAAAAATAAAATCAACTTTACGAAAATTTGGCCACGACGAATTGTCCTGGCGACGAAACGTCTGTTGACGAAGCTTTTGCATACCACACAGGAGAACACGGCAACATATACATTATAAGAATTACATTTCTGATTTTAAACCTCTAGTTACCGGTCTTTTTCATGGTTCAAAAGTAATTCCTTTTCTTTTTAATATTTTTTCAAAAAATCAGTGATCTTTGTAACCTAGCTGAAAGTTATAATTTTAATTGTATCATGTTTGCAGAAAATAAAATTGTTATGCAGTTGTGACACCAATTTCATAAACAGTTTTAATAAACTTCAGGATTTTTTATTGGTAAACTTTCAGAATGGCTGAATTTTATCAAATTAACTCTCAATATATATGAAAGTGAAACCAGGATTTTTAATACACGATTCATGAAAGTATTCCCTCCCACTTATTCTAGTAATATTGAACTAGAATATGAAAATAAATTTTTAATACCAGACCTTTTAATAAATAATAAACATTCCTTTAAACAGCAAAATGACTTATTATCTATGAAACTCAGCCAAGTTAAATATGTCATTTATTCTACTAAATCCTATTTTAATCAATTTAATTAATGCTTTCTATCTCATAGATTCTATAAGCTTTTGATCTTATTAGATTCAATTGAACATACATTTTTTTTTAAATTTTTGTAAGGCCTAAAAAGCTGTATATAATAAGAGTAATGTATAAAAATAAAATAATATAAAATAATAGTATAAAACTGTATATAACATGATAATTTAAAAATTTGATCTATAATTTTATTCAAATGTGAAAATTTTAAATTTGATGTGATAATTTCTTTTATGATAAGTTAATTTTAGATTCAATGAAATAATTAAAAATTACAGTATATAATCACTTTAAATTAAAATGATTATTTTAAATTCATTGTAATCATTTTACGTGTCAATTTATTGTGATCATTTTAAATTCATTATGATTATGTGAAGTGATACTCGAGTTAATTTCACTTATAGGTAGAAGAACAAAATGAAGTTGTCCCTTCGGAAACTGATATGAAGAAGAAATCTTAACTAATATAACATAACAGCAACTCGCTGGTTCACCAAATTGTTATACGTAACTTTAAATTTTTTAAATGAAATAATATTGAATAAAGGTTGATATCATTTGCAATCATGTCTAATACTATATTCTTCAAAAATATATAAAGACTCTTGTGAAACAAATAAATAAATAAACAAATCAACTTATACTAAAATTAAAGTTATATAATTAAATATTATTATAAAGAAATAAAAATTAAAAATCACTAAAGAATGGATCACTGAACTTACCATTAGTGAGAGGAAAAGAACAATTAAAATTCTCATTTTGGAAAACAATTAAAAAGAAGAACAATAAAAATGAGAATTTGAGAATATCTGTAGGAATAGAAAGTTGAAAAAATAAAATAACAGCATAAAAATAACAATGCTAATCATATATTTAAACTTCGAAGACATCAAAAGTTGCGAAATTGGATATGCACAAATAGAGAAATTGTACCAATAGTTATTGAACACCTGTTTGTAAATATGAAAACAACGTCCATCACCAACTGTACCTAACTTGTTTAATGAGTCAGAAGCACACACCACTACTTAAATATCTTCCACTGCACCTATGACTCATTCTGTATAGGTATATTCCAGCTCAGTATATTCCAAACAGGTAGGTTCCAACCCGGTACATTTTTTGTAATCTCCACCCAGTGAACAATTAGAAACATATGTGGCCTTTATATCAGTAAAAGGTTAATTTAAATGTCATCTATAGTCTATACCAGGGGTGGGCACATGTTGTGTTTTCCAGTGCCGGAAGATGGAATCTCAGTGTCAATTTTCTTTTCGTTATTTTAAATTACAGGGGATACTTAATAATTATATAATGAGGAGGTAGATTTATTTGAAGTACGTACATGTACAACGGTGCATATTTTGCACATAAATGTTGGTAATAGATTTATCATTTGCATTAAAAAGAATTAATAAATGATATATAATAAAATTTTTTTTCATGTGAAAATAATTCACAATAAAAACAAAAAATGCTATCTTGCATAAGTAATAATAAGTAACTCACAAATTCACAGGATAAATTACTATGGCTACCTAACTTATTAAAAAAGGGAATTAAAATGATTGCATGAATTTTTACCACAGTGTTTGAATGTCCCTAGACAAGCGTATGAAAGATATAAAATTAACTGATCTAGATAAAAAGAGACAGAGGTAAATAAATTAAATACCGGCACTATTGTAACAATGAACAAAAAATATCTTATTAACGGATAAAATTTACTATCAAAGTATCAAGGTCATTACAAATATACTGTTCTTCAATTAGTTGACCATCCTCTTATAATATTATCATTTCAATTTATAGAGCAGTCAGGGCTAAAAATTCTGAATTTTCTTTGAAAGAAAATAAAGCACTTTTTCCCTGCCGCTCTGAGGGCCAAAATAGCATGAGTGCTGCATTTGCCCACCCCTGCTCTATACCATTCAGTAAATTATATATTTCATCACTAACAACTTCACTTTTCGTCTCACAAACCCTCAACGGTTCCCCTCACTTAGCTTTTGCCTATTTAATATTTACTTGGAATTTACTAGGGTGAGATTTACTAGGGTGATATATATCGAAGTAAAGTATACAGATGTGGAGTATATTGGAGTGAAATATACATGGGTGGAATATATTGGGTGAAATATACTGGGTGGAATAATTAGGCGTGAATATACCGGGGTGGAATAAAGCGAAATGGAAAATACCGTGGTGGAATTTACCACAATTAAGTATATCAGGGTGGATTACACTGGATTGGAATTTACCGGTGTTGAATAAACTGGGATCGAACATAACGGGATGCAAAATAATTGGCTGGAATATGCTGGACTGGAATATGCATGGGTGCAATAGAGCAGGGTGAAAAAATATTATAGTGGAATATACATGGGTACTGGGTATAATATACCGTGACCGAATAATTGCCACCCGCGGACAATTGTCACTCACGGAAAATTTCCACCCCCGGACAATTGCCTCTCGGACAATAGTCACCCGGATATTTTTAATAAAAAAAATGAAATAAATAATAATTGCCACCCGAATAAATATCATCAGACCACTTAACTTATAAGATAGTGATACAATATGCTTATTATTATTTTACAATTAATCTCCAATTATTTTATCATTATAAAGGGGGATGAACAAATTCTGAACCGTCTTCTTTATTTACCGTCCAAAGTCGATGAAATTCATATATGACATGTACAATTGAATTCTAAGGTACTATTGTTCATAGTAATTTTTCGATTAAATTAGGTTTTCTATAGGAATGCATTGTAGAAAATTGTGAAAAGTTTTTCTTATAATAGATTATTTTATAAAGAACATTTTTATCAGAGGAAAATAAAAAATGAAAGTATGTGTTTTTTTTTCGCTGTAATCTACTTTGATCAAAAATCTAAAATTTAATATATGGCAAGCTACAGTGTTTGAAATCAGTTGCTCAAATTAAGTACATATTTCAAAAAATATAGACTACTTTTAAATTTTTCATTATGAATTTTCAAACTTTTCTCTCCGTTCTAGTGACCGGATATATTCTATGACACCTGTTATTAGTATTTTACTGTAACAATAAATTTAATAAACATTATCAATGTACAACAACATTAGTGATTCTTGCCATCATTATCTCACCCAATAAACTTCTATATAATATTTTATTAATTGATATTGGACAAGTAATAGGTATTTACATTACTACTACTTAATTTTAAAAAATTTCCAGTGAAGAATCCTGATAATAATAATTCGAGTTTTAACAATAATCATAGAACTATAAACTATTGTAAATGGAGAAGATTAAACACTATTGATTCGTTTTAAACCATCGCTTTATAAAATTCAATGGAATTCAAATTTTTCTGGTCATGCATATTCTTAATATATATTACTCAAATCATATTAAAACAACTTTAATAATAATCATTACAGTGCCAATTGCCCTGGTGGCTGTTGTCCGGGAGTGGCAATTGTCCGTGGTTGCAATTATTGTCCGGGTGTTACAATTGTTACACGGATGCAATATAAGGAGGGGGGTATATACCCAGATGGAATACACATAAGAGGAATACACTGATGTTGAATATAAAGAGAAGGAATATACAGGGATGGTTTATTCCAATGAAGCTCTACTAATTGAATATTATAAAAAAAACTAAGTAAATAGAATAATTTCAGTCAACATTCCTAATGTCACTCTCTCCTCTCGTGAGGTAAAACATTCCTAATGTCATTCTCTCCTCTCGTGAGGTAAAACATTCCTAATGTCATTCTCTCTTCTCGTGAGGTAAAACATTCATAATGTTATTCTCTCCTCTCGTAAAGTAAAACATTCTTGATGTCATTCTCTCCTCTCGTGAGGTAAAACATACTTAGTGTCATTCTCTCCTCTCGTGAGGTAAAACATACTTAGTGTCATTCTCTCCTCACGTGAGTCGTTTGAGGCTTAGTCTTGCTAATGAAATTAATTTCCTCATTAATTTGGCATTAATTGACATTATTTTGCTCGTTAATTCTTCCAATAATTGACTTCTTAATAACAATTGAAGCTAATGAACCCATGTGAACACTTGTCTGTCTGGTCTTCTTTCTGTGCATGCACCTGTGTATAATGAAGGGGAGCAGGGAGATTCACCCCTCCTTTGTCTAGGAATATTTAGAGCTTTAATATCATAAGCTTCTTGAAATTAAATAACTGCATTTAAACTTTTCACAGATGATCTTAATTCCCAATACTGATTTGAAAAGAATACTGAGCGAACAATTTGAATCTCATATTTTGCATCTGTATTATTTCTTTGAATATACCTATTCTTATTCTAGACAACTTCATGTGGACATTTGGGGACATGATTCATGGTAGGAACCAATTATATTGAAACTGGTGATGATTGGAAACTGTCTCCCTATTCTAATGTTTCAAAACTCATTTAGTAAATATTTTTATATTTTAGTAATTTTCCTTCTTTATATTAGTTTATATCGGGAAGGAATTTTCTCAATGTACGGTGTAGTGGCTAGGAAAGATCTTTTCAAAGTACCGTGTACTGGCTAGGAAGGATCTTTTCAGTGTACCGTGTAGGGGCTAGGAAAGATATTTACAGTGTACCGTGTATTGTCTAGGAAGGATCTTTCCAGTGTACCGTGTATTTGCTAGGACGGATCTCTACAGTGTACCGTGTAGTGGCTAGGAAGGATCTTTTCAGTGTACCGTGTAGTGGCTATGAAGGATCATTTCAGTGTACCGTGTATTTACTAAGAAGGATCTTTACAGTGTACCATACATTGGCTAGGAAGGATCATTTCAGTCTACCGTATATTGGCTAGGAATGATCTTTACAGTGTATCGTATATTGTCTAGGAAGGATCTTTTCAAAGTACCGTGTACTGGCTAGGAAGGATCTTTTCAGTGTACCGTGTAGGGGCTAGGAAAGATATTTACAGTGTACCGTATATTGGCTAGGAAGGATCTTTTCAGTGTACCGTATATTGGCTAGGATGGATCTTTTCAGTGTAACGTGTATTGGCTAGGATGGATCTTTTCAGTGTACCGTGTATGGGCTAGGAGGGATATATACAGTGTACCGTATATTGGCTAGGAAGGATCTTTACAGTATACCGTATATTGGCTAGGAAGGATCTTTTCAGTGCACCGTATATTGGCTAGGAAGGATTTTTACAGTTTACCGTATATTGGCTAGGAAGGATCTTCTCAGTGTACAGTGAATTGGCTAAGAACGATTTTTTAACGTATATTGGCTAGGAGTGATATTTACAGTGTACCGTATATTGGTTAAGAAGGATCTTTTCAGTGTACCGTATATTGCCTAAGAAGGATCTTTACAGTATACCGTATATTGGCTAGGAAGGATCTTTTAGTGTTCCGTGTACTGGACCTTCTTCTATCTATTTTTATCTATTACGAATCATATATATGAAAAATGAAAATTTAAAAAAAAAACCATAAAACGGTGATTTTTCATCACTTTTCGAATTTTCAAGTCTCTTGTGGCGCTTGAGAAATCGGTTTAGAGATCTAAGATTTTTCACATATTATTTCAACACAAAATGGCAACTTTTTTTCACTATTACCAAACCCAACTCAAAAAAGTTGAAAAAATGCTTCACCCTATTGTAGATAGAAAAGTTACGATTCACTGAAGATGGCTATTCAGTTTCCTTGACAGGACAGATACCAGCTATCTGGAAATGCACAAAGACACAGTGTGGTCAACTTTCCGCACCACCACTTCAAGACAAACTTTATGGTGGATGCAGGATGGTGCTCCATTCCACTCCACTAATGAAGCTACAGCGTTCCTTCTTGAAAAGTTTCATGGAGTAGTTATCGGCAGAATAACAGACAGAATCTTGCCAGCCATCAGCCCTGACATCAATCTACTGGATTTCTAATTCTGGTTTGCAGCTCAACGACACGTTTACCTAAAAAAGCCACAAAACATCGAAGAACGTGTATAGTTAGGAATGATATTTTTTCAATTTACCGTATAGTGCTATGAATGATTTTTCATTGTGCCATGTAGTAGCAAGGAAGAATATTTTCAGTCTACCGATTTGTGATTTGGAAGGATCCTTTCAGTGTTCCGTGTAGTGGCTAGGAAGTATGTTTTCAGTGTACCGTGTATTGGCTACGAATGACCTTTTCAGTGAACCTTGTAGTGGCTTAGACTTTAGTATAATATTTCCAGTGCCCGTGTAGTGGTTGGGAAGGATCTCTTCAGTGAACTGTGTAGTGACTTATTAGAAGGATTTATTCAATGTAGCATGTAGTGGGTACGAAGGATCCTTTTAGTGAAATAAATAAATGCGAGAAATGTTATACCCTTCAAATTACTCATTCTCAATTAATTAAAAAACTATATACAAATCTGGAGATACCAGTTCAAGAAATAATCGAATTATCAACTTTTCTTATATTTATTTAAGTTGTTTTCAAATTTGTTCTGCAGTGATCCTTAAACACAAACAGATTGAAATTTGTACGCAAACTTGTAGGTGTCAATTAAAGTAATCAATTAATCATACTCATAATTAGAATCACATCAATGCTGGTATGAATTGTTCTAAGTTTGAAATACAGAAAACAAGCACTTCCTATCCAAGCTGTTGATGTATTTTCCAGATGTATATGATAGAACCCAGTCAAAGTTACAGAAAGAAATATAAACCGTAAAGCTTTCTGAACATTTTGATAAGTTGGTGCTAGACCATATAGTGGGGCAGCAAAGAGGACAGAGATATTCACTTCTACTGGAAAGAAGGAAACTCGCCCTAGGTGGTTTAATAATATACTGAATCCAAATTTAACCGGATGCACGCTGGCAAACCCATGCTTCCTACTTAAATTTTACATTCAAGGGGGGGAGGGGGGGGGGGGAGGGAGGCTTAATTAGCTTAATTCTTTATGTGTTTTTATACACATTTTCATTTTATTGTCTAAAATGAATCTCCATATTTGTTTCTACCAGAATATGAAAACCTATTGTAGAGAAACGTACTATAACTAATAAAATTGTCCTAAAATGTCTTTTGGCGTGCAGTAGTGTTCGCATGCACTGTCTTGAGTTTTGTTGAGTATTGTGAGGACTAAGGAGTACATTTTCTACGATAAGTACCATCTTAAGATTGTAATATCTTTGTCTCATTCAGACTGATTTTGCACAACCCAAGTAGAAAATTAAGAAGGGAGTGGAAGGAATAGAATTTGGATTTATATTTTTTTATTATTTTGTACTCTACATTATTGTTTTTGAAGGTTTAAAAATTAATTGTCTTTCTATTTTCTCAAAAATCTAAAAACACATAATAAAATTTAATATTAAGGATCCAAAATTCAATTTGTCTTGCGTTACCAAAATTATCAAATTTTGAAAAAAATGACAAAATTTACTTAACAATACAAATATCATCAAAAGTATCATGAATCTAAGAATTTATTTCTACAGATGAGTCCATAGTTTTATGTAAATCGGACTGTAAATAAAAATATCTGGCTTCTTTATTCCTTGTATCTGATCATGCTACTATTCGTGAGGCTACTATTCAGCTACACTGCGTGGGGCAGACAAACCCAGAGAATGTTAAGCTGTTAAAAGCACCGAAATCGACTGTTAGGGAGGCTGTTAAAAACTACCAGGAACTGGAGACAGCAGGTGATCGACCCAGGTGTGGACAACCTCGCAATGCATGCACTCCAACCAAAATCAAAGCCATAAGGGAGCAGATCAGGAGGAACCCAAAGCGAAGCATGAGAAAGATAGCTAAGAGTATGGATATCGACGAAAAAAGTGAGGGTTCCATCGTCAAAGAATACCTCAAGTTATTCCCCTTTAAAATGACCAACATGCAACAGCTCGCGGACTTGCAGAAACAGAAGAGGCTGGACAGATCAAAGATTATTTCAATTGCAATGAAAGATGGCACGCAGTCTGGTGAGATTGTCTTTTGGGATGAGAATATATATTCATCATATTGAACTCCCAGAACGACAGAATTTTTGAAAAAGTGTTGACAGTATCTCTCCATCCGTAAAGACTGTTTTCTGTCGCCAAAAGCCTGCCTCTGTGATGGTTTGGGCCGCCATCTCTAAGAGTTGGAGATTTCTCATTTTCGTTAAAAAAGGCGCTAAAGATAATGCAAAATCGTATGTCAAGGATATTTTGACTCCAGGACAAGTCGAGATGAAGAAACACTGTAAAGACAGGCCTTTTAACTTTCAACAGGACGGTGAGCCCTTACACACAGCGAACAAAACTCAGGATTAGTGTGAGCGTCACTTTCCTGCGTTTTGGAGGAAGGAATTGTGGCATCCTTCATAGCCGGAGCTGAACCCTCTGGACTTTTATGTGTCGTCCATCTTGAAGAAGGAAGCGTGCAATACTAATTTGCAATAGTATTGATTAATAATAAATTGTCTTTTTAGTTTTTTACTTTTCGTATTGAAAAAAGTAAGAAGTGAAATCTAATGTAGTAGAGAATCTATATAACGTTTGTGAGAAAAGAGTCAAGAAGGTAGATCCATTAGTTAAGGAGAATTGAAGTGAGCGAGATTATTTGAGAGTAAAAGATCTAATTATTAGGTAGATCCTTCACTCAGAGTGCCATCAAGCGTTTAAAGCATCAGTGTTTTTCGATTCATTGTTTAAACCTTTATGAATTACCAAAAACATTGTTTCTACGTTTTAAATCCTTTATTATAATTAAAAACTTATATATTTGTTACAAAGTGACAATATGTTTTTCATATTTGATTGACTAAAGTATAAATAATTTGAAAAATGATAACTTGTCGTTAAACTTCAATAAAATATGACTCCATCTATCGGGAAATAATGTATGCAGCGCCATCTTTCCGATGGTCGATCAAACTCGCTATGGAGATAAATTCTGCCACATCATGTTAAATATTCCATATAAATCACAGGTGAAATTCATTCAATAGTACCTTGATCATTCATTTTATGCTATTTATAATATTGTTCAGAATTCAGTAATTTCAATCATGAATAAATTGTTCGTGTAAAATTGTATTTAATTCATTAAATTGAGTTATGAAGGTTTGAAATCAATCAATATCAATTGCAGAAAATTCTATTTACCAATTCAAATTTTAACAATCTAAAGCTTAATATCAATAAAATACAATTTGTTGAATGAAATATAGAAGACAACATAATAGTTATAACATACAATCCATTATGAAGTCTTAGTTCCTGTCAAACTGAAGCTAGAACTCATATGATTATAGGTAATATTCTCAAATCTTTTGACCGTTGCTTGGTTTTAAAATAATGAAAAGTACAGATTCAGTTTGCATAATATGGAACCATACAACAGAAGTATTCAAATGACTGACAACCATAAGTTGTAACTTGGTTTCCATTTGATACAGCACAGTTTTTTTCAAATAGTTCGCCACTCTGCCATCCTGTGTGGTTCTTAGGCATAGGTACGCCTGTAGCCCACATGTAGCTGTCCCCGTTGTCAGTAGAGTTCAATCCAACTGTGGCATAATTGAATACTGAAAAGAGACATTTATTAATACTGACACGTTATTAATACACATTGAAATTACATATATTTGTTGTTTTCTAATAACTTTATTCACATTTAGCCATTTAATTATGATCGAAATTTATTTTAAAAAAAGTGAAATTTAAAATCTACTTCTAATGTGTCTTTTTCGAAATAAATAGTTATATATTAGTACAAATTTAAATTAATTTTTGTTTTTCATGGTATTTTTCAAACATGTGATGAGATAGTCATATTCGTGACTAGGCTACACACATTTAATTATTCACAGTATAGTATTTGAATCAAATAGTAATGAACCCTTTCAAAAATTAGGGTGAAGATTTATCTATTAACAAGATTTTTTTTAAATTAATTTGACCATAGCTACAAACAAAGTGTCACACGTGGTGCATTGTTTGCTATATTTACCCTGCATTGAAACTAAATGTTAAGCACAAGACACTAGTGATATCGACCTAGATTCGACAAAAAATAATTAAATACTACAAATATTTGATATCATTTTTATAATCATTGTTTTGAATAATGTACATTCCTAGTTTCGATTGTCGGTGTAATTGTCTTATTCAATTATTGTTTGTAATCAAAAGCAACTGTTCATCCAGCAGGTGACGTTATTCCTTGAAATAAATAAATGTAAATTTTCGAATAGGACTTCAGGAAATCAACTATTTTATATATTATCATTACTGAAACTCTATCAATTTATCGACATGAGAGGAAGAGTTAGACAAAGCTTTACAGTCTCTTTCTGGCCTAATATTATTTGAAGTTACAATTACTGAAGTTGTTCATTAAATGAAAATATAAAATGTTAAAATAAAATATCAAAAATATATTCTCTCAATAAATTAGTACCATTTGTGATGTCTACTTGTAGTTATAAAATTTTCAGACCAGTAGGTTAGGAAGTTAATTATTTTGTGACTTTGAAATGAAACAGTTTGTTTCCCTTCTGCTCAAGTGTTTGTGGTTTTAGAAAGTTTGTTTGGCAATAATATTTATTGCTTTAGAGAGTTAATAAAACTTTCAAACTCTGTTACATGTAATGCATTTGGTGAGGGTAATTAACCTCCTACTGTTTTCTCTATACCAGAGGTTTTCTGTGGTTAGAAATAACGAGATCTTGAGGTTTCATGTCTCCTAACAGATTTCAAGTTTGATGTTTCTTTTCTGTAAGTGAGTAATTAGTTTAAGTCGGAAATATAGGAGGAGTTAATTTTGAACTGATCAGTTGAGGGTATAATTATGGACAGAGTACAGGAGGGTTGAGAACCAATCGGAAGTGGGGAAGTGAGATCAGAGGCATCTTAAGTTTGGATTTAGGCGGAGTTTTTGATGAATCTTGGGAGTATATAAGGGGTGGATTGATATTATGAAGGGCTGTTCTCTCGCCTCATTCTACTCTCTGCTCACGAGAGAGTCTCAAGTAGTTTAGCGGTCTGGATAAGACCACGACGGGGTGAAGTCTTCTTTCACCCCAGCCTTAGGTAACCATCGCAGGACTTAGTCGATGAAGATCTCCGCCCGTCATAGTGCTGGAGATAGGATACTTAGCAAGTGGCTGAATCTTGCAATTCAATGGATCCCAGAAGCAGATGTGTGTTCTTTACGGCAGAGTCAAAGCCAAACGAGACAGGAGGAGGGAACTGGCAACTGAAGTCTATTGCAGAATAATTTCTGACGTTGCAGTACAATTTTACATGTTGCAGAGCAGACATTCAATAAGCGGTAGGAGTCTGAAGCCAGAGTCACCATCATCGTACCGAAATTTGCAAGAGTTGTCGTCCACGTCAATTAGCAAAGTTCCAGTGGAGGACTGTAACCGTTACCAACACACTAGTACAGTGGTTCCAAAGAGTTTTCAGCCGCACCCACTCCATTAGAAATTCAGTAACCTCATCCGTATTTCCTCAGTGATTGTGTCAGTGTGAAAAGTATACTCTCAACCTCCAAACTTGACCCATTTTGTAAGTTAAACTCCTCCATATATAGATCTTTGGTGAATTGAGTGATTATAATAATGTTTATGATGTAGGATTTATTATTTCTCGAACCTTTTGTCTGATCTATTACTTAATTAGAGTACACCTTATTTAAACTATGTTTGTGTTTTATTTAACCTTGTTATTTTGGTACGATATTTGATTTGATGTTATTTAATGAAGTGATAGAATTAATGATTATAAGTGACAAGTAACGTAAACAGTAAATTAAACAAATTGATTGTTCTTTCTGGAAAGAATCGTAACCCACGAAATTAAATGGCCGTTCGGCACTAATTAATAACCACGCTACCATGTGAAAGAAATAACTTAACTGCTGAAAATGTTGAATATGAATATTGGAAATAAAGAAATGCCCGTGCGGCAAGAGAAAAACACCCCTTCAGGGACCCGATCATACAGTTATATGAAATAGGTTCTATGCTGTGGTCATGTTTGTAAACTATTGAGTAAATTGTATTCAAATGGGAAGTTATGTACATAGTGTACGACTGTATGAACAGTATTTTTCAAAAAAAAAAAAAAAAAAAAAATCAGTGGCTTTTATTCAAAATTCTACTGAGATAAAAAAAATAGAAAAATAATATACCAAAATGTTCAGGAAGAGTGGACTTTTAATGATCAATAACAAGAAACACATATTATAGAAGGTGCCTGAAGTGGCCTCTATTTTATCCGCTTCAAAACATTAAGTTCTACACTCTGAAGAACATTCTCGCGATGTTCTTCTGAAAATCTCTTCACAACATTGACAAGTTCGTCCACTGTAGTTGGTTTTGCAGAATACACTTCTTTTTGAGCTAAGAACCAATAATAATATTACAAAGGATTCGAATCTGGAGGATGCGATGGCAACGCAATCTGTGTCACACGGCTGATGACTATGCCTCCAAGCTTGTTCCACAGAAATTCTTTGACGGCAGTGGTGTAATTGGCAGCACCGTTCTGCATCCACCATAAACCTTGTCTTGTATCACATGAACGAAAGGTGTGCCAAATATTATTTTTGAGCAAATTATGGTAGCAGTTACCATTCACTATCTTGCGTCTTCAATTTTCATCCATGAAGGCATGAACGACTGGCACTTTACCGGTAACAATAGCAACAAAAAATATAACCTTCTCATTATTTCTATTGTTAGATTTGACAATCTCATTGGGACTAGTATGAGACCATGTACCATCATTCTTCCTGTGTGGGCCTTCATTCAAGCAAAAAAAAATCTTCTGTCCAGATAACTTTCAACACAAATGTTTCGGGATCTGGCTGATCCAAGAGCCACCGGCAGAATTTGAGTCGCTGTTCCTTATGGGCTTCCGTTATTGGATGCACAGCCATATCATGATAGAATCGCATGTGAAGGTGTTTCTTAAGGATCCTCCAATAAGTTGTTGAAAAAATGTCGAAAAGAGGCGCTGATTTCCTGACTGAGCTTCTTGATTTTACATCAAAAAATGTTCTGAATTCTTTGACTTTTTCTGACGTTCTCTTTGTGGGACCGCCTGATTTCTTCTTTCGAAAAATTGTTCCATTCATGACGAAATCCCAATTTATTATTGTAAAATAAAACAATTTCAACTGTTCTCTTTCTCTTACAGATATCTTATAATCTTGTAGAAACAGACGTCTGATCATTGCTCTCGAAGATGTTGTCCCGAATGCTTTTATTAAAAACTTTTTCTGTTCATTGGAGAATTTCACCATTTCTTTAAGACTTCTGTTATTTCTTCTAATTGAGGTTTTCGTAATATTTTTGGTTCCACATCAAAAATTCAATTTTAAGTAACAAATTGGTGTATCTTGTATAACGAATAACGATATTTAATTGTTTATATATTGCTATTGAGAAATATCAATAATGTTGAAACACACTGTATGTATATGTAATTTGTTATGACATGGTGCTCCTGGTGAGAAAGTAAAAGAATATCTTATACTAAATTGAGTTTTAAAATATGATATGAATGAATTGTCTTAGTAATTCATCTGGAACATAAATATATTTTATGCAAAACTGTTTTTGTAGCAAATATAACGAAGAAAATAATGAATACTACCATCAAGGTGTTCAATGAATTCTGATATGCTCGATTCATCTGCTGGTGCACAAGGCTGAGCTCCATATTTTTCACATTCAGCGATGGTTTCTTCCAACTTAACTTCAGACCCACTCTGTAACAGGTGGTAGTGACCTTCAAAAGTGTTTACTTTGGAGATAGCGCCAGAGCAGGCAGTATCTAATGCAACTGTAATTTAAGAAATTAAATCAATGTTTAAAATATTCACAATAATTTTGATAAATTTTTCAGCAACTCAAATGAAGTGTGATAACAAATATTTGTGTTGACACACTGAATTGTTCAGGAATATGAAAGAAATTGATTAACATTGGAGAATAAAAGCCATAAACACAATACTTCTGGATTGTCACTATTGACCTCTGAATTAGGTGGTTCACAAATTTTTTGCACTAATTTGTTCTGCAGTTATCTATAGTAAAGTACGGTGTTTTCTTAATCGTACAAATCATATAACAGGTAAATGATACCGAATGACTTGATTTTTTTAGAATATATTGATTAACATGAGAAAAAAAAAAGAATAAATGAAACGAAAACGGAGCACTCGATTTCCAGTACTTTGCATATTCTGAATAATGTAGTTTGCACTAATTTTTTCTGAAATTAATAGTTTGTTGACAGTAGTAGTATCTATATCGATGATACAAGCACAACCATGCTGCGACAACGTGTTTAACAACAACAACAAATTATTTATAATATTGCCCTTATCAAGTTATTAAGATAGTGTGAATTTTTCCAATTATAAATTATTCATATATGAAATTCTTCTTACCCAAATAGTTGATGCAACTTCCAGTTATACATGATACGGTCCAATCGAGGTTGCAGAATGTTCCATCAACAGTATAATTTTTTGGAACTGTTTTGGGAGGTGAACAATTTTTTAAACTTGTAAGAACACGTTTCTTCACAAATTAGTAAGTGGGTTTGAAATTTTGGGTGTTCATAGAAGATTTTTGTTCAATTAAATATCAATGAGTGTGATTTCATTAACTAAACATGAGAAGTAACATATTCTCAAAAAAAAAACATATCGAAAACGAATTAGAATTATTTCTGTTATTTTAAATTACAAATTTAAGGAGTTTCAGTATGGTAATAACTAGCGATGATATTATGAAATTAAAAGAAAATTGACTATATCAACCCTAATGAGTATGACGTTCAAAATTTATCCGAAGGTTTGACGACGTGTTTAAAAACATATGTCTTATTTACAAACCTACAGTATTGTATTTTTAGAAGTTGTTATTACATGTACTAATCTGATGAGTACCAAATTTCAAGTGAAAATATTAAAAATATAAGGAGAAATAAATACACAGTTATATACAGGGTACGGAGAAAGTTCCCGATCATATAAAAATGTTAATTTAATGAGTTGTGATGGATGAACAAAAACAAAACTTATCACACAATATCTCAATAAACCAATTATTTTCCAATATAACCACCATTGGTGGTGATTACTCTCTCGATTCTACCTCTGAAGCTCTTTACTGCGGCACGGAACGTTTCTTGGGGAATTTTGACCTATTATCGCTCGGGGGACTTCTTCGGAGTTTCCGTACTATCATGAGCTGTAGCGCACGCTTCCTTTTTCAAGATGGACCACACACAAAAGTCCAGAGGGGTTTAGGTACGGCGATGAAGGAGACAATTCCTTCCTTCAAAACACAGGAAAGAGATGCTCACACCAATCCTGAGTTTTGTTCGCTGTGTGCGAGGACGCAACGTCCTGTTGAAAGTTAAAAGGCCTGTCCTTGAAGTACTTCTTCATCTCAACTTGTCCTGGAGTCAAAATATCCTCGATATACGATTTTGCCTTTACTTTAGCGCCTTCTTTGACGAAAATGAGAGATCTCCAACTATCAGAGATGGCACCCCGAACCATCACAGTGGCAGGCTTTTAGCGACAGAAAACAGTCTTTACGTATGGAGGGATTAATGTCAGCACTTTTTGCCAAAATTCTGTCGTTCTGAGAGTTGAATTTGGCCTCCACAGTGAACATTTTCTCATCCGAAAAGACTATCTAACCAGCCTGCGTGTCATCTTTCATTGCAATCAAAAGAATCTTTGATCTGTCCAGCCTCTTCTGTTTCTGCAAATCCGTGAGCTGTTACATGTTGGTCATTTTAAAGGGGGACAACTTGAGATCTTCTTTGACGATGGTTCACTCACTTTTTTCGTCGATATCCATACTCTTAGCCATCTTTCTCATGCTTCGCTTGGGGTTCCTCCTTATCCGCTCCCTAATAGCTTTGATTTTGGTTGGAGTGCGTGCAATGCGAGGTTGTAAACACCTGGGTCGGTCACCTGTTGTTTCCAGTTCTTGGTAGCATTTAACAGCATCCCTAACAGTCGATTTCGGTCTTCCCCGTGCAGTGTAGCTGAATAATAGCCTCTCGTTGACTCATTTTTACAAAAGACAATGTAAATTTATCAAAATTAAGACCTGGAACATCAAAGTATATGATTATAGGAAGAGAAAGAGATATAAATGGATAAATTTAGTATATAAATAATATCTTTAATTATAAAAATAAATTAGATCGGGGACTTTCTCCGCACACTGAAAGACATTGGCAACATAGAGGGCAGAGCTGTGATTGGGTGGAATGTGACCCAATGTTCTCCATAAAACGTGGACTGTAGTTTGCTGAGTGGATACCTAGCTGAATTTCTACGTACGTTAAAACACGTCACCACATTACAATTAATTTCATAATTTACGTTATTTACGCCGATACGTATATATTTTTTTAACTTTTAAATAGAAAAATACATATAGCATTTTTGTAGGAACAAAGTCAAGAAAGGACGATGAATTTAAAGGAATAACATGAGAGATATAAAGTAATTTAAAAGAAAATACACGTCAAACTCATTAGATTCAAGAATAAGCAATGTAGCACTTTACATTGTACCTTCTGATATGTCTTTAAAATCTGGTATTGATTTGTTTAACTGCCAGTGTTATAGGAGTTTTATCACATGTTTATTTTTATAACAATTGTAAATTTTATCCCAATTTAATTTCATATCATAGATCATATTCACATTATAATTGCACAGCTCTTGACTTTTCTGAGCTTTCAAATGTTTATTGATTATCGACCAAAATTGTTTCACAAAAACTGGCATTCAAAGAAGCAAACCTCAAGATAAAACATAAGAGTCATCTTTCGAGGTGGATTTTGAATGAAAGAAGCTCAGAAGTCGAATCAAAAAGGTTTAATTGACTATATATTAATTATTAGGTGTGCAACCGATTGGTTATTTATGGAATTTTTGATGTTTAACTTGTTCATAGCTAGGATAATACCTGCATCGATGTCCATGTAAACCATTTGAGAATGATCTTTGCCACAGTAATCTGATCTCGCATAGAAATCATCTGAAATTTGGCACTTTTGTTCGTCGAACAGAAACATCTTCGCCCCTGTCAAATATTGATAAGTAGGTAAATATTTCTATATCTTTAATTAACCAATAAAAAATAGAATCCGTACATAAATTTTCATACTTCCACCGAACTACTTATAGAGTTTAGTAAATATTTGAACACTGTGCAATTTGATTAGTTTTGCCAACCTGAGGCAGCAGCTGCATCTGCACACTCCTCAAAAGTCTGGGCCGTGGAATTGTCTCTCCAGGAAGAGGATTTAGCCGCTACCTCTTGACTGCTAGTGATGTATTTAACAAATTGCTCATCTGCTCCTGCTGGTTCAATAGAAGTGATTGTGCAAATCACTTGAGGCTCCGTGTCAGAGGGAACCTCTCCTTCTCCAATTATGGAAACCTGTTTTTGTAGAAAAATAACATTGATCAACAGATTTAGAAATAAGAAGAGAATCACTTAGGGTAATTTAGTTCTATAAGATAATTCATTTTAAAATTTCAGTGATAGTTTAATTTGTTCCAATTCATATTGTTATATTGGTACTATTGATCATTTATATACGGATTATAATCCTCGAACTTCTCTGCTAATATATTTCTAATTCATACGTTGTAAAATATGACATTTGGTGCTGGAGATATTTAACTTTTGATTCCACCAATAATTCATAACTTCAAGATAAGTATGTAATTATCCTCGACCAGAAAAATTTATATTTTATTTCATTACTACCAACCTCAGCCAAATAGAGACCTCGAAGAGAGAAGACATCTCTCATCTAAAAAAAAAAAACACAAATAAGACAACGGTTGAAAAATAAACGGAAAACATTACTTTTCACAATTAAATTTACCATATCAGAACACAAACGAATGACTAGGTATCTGGAATATTACACATGATAGGTGAAGTATGTTAAATTAAAAGAATTTTGAATAATAACGATCAACTACTATGTTACTGACAACAATGATTATACTTATTGATGCAACCATTAAAAAACATTTTCTTTGTTTAAAACATGTTTTTTATTTAAGAAAAATCATAACCCAATAAAAAACAGCCTAAAAAGTTTTTTTTATTGGAAATACTGTTTTATTTTAAAATACATTGTTTTCTTTTCTAGAAAACCTTTTTGTTTTAATATTATACAAGAGTAACAAGATTGCTCTATATATGTATATTCATAACAATCATTTTCCAAGTGTTTTTAGTCAAAATTTACTTAAGTATCTATGATTGTTTGCTCAATAATTTGTTAGTGCACTTTGCCATAATTTCATGATTTTTTTCATCATTATGAATACAGTGATTCATTTTCCTAGAATCTTGGAGTTGGTTTAGAATAGATATATACCTATCAAGCTTCTTCACCATGAGTTAAAAATACTTTTGGATCAATTTCATCAATTGAAAATCAATTGATGAACATTTAATTAAAGTCGGATTGAATCAAGCTCAAAAGCTGTTGTTGAGGATAATGGATTTAATCTGTTCATAGTTGCAAAGAATGCTAAATCTAATTTGATAATTTAGAAATCAAAGCACAGACAATGAACAGAGAAGTAGGTTTAAGCTCAGTATCAAAAATTACACGCTTATATCTTGCAATATTACTTCAGATTCTAAATCGGTAGTGGACGGGATTCATTGGCAACACGTTTTGCTATCATCAGGAAAGATTTATGTAATGGTAAAATGGACAGGCTGGACACGGCAAATTATAAGGGTGGAATATACTGAAGTGTAATACATACAACAGGGTAGAGTAAACTGGGATAGCAAATTCTCATAAAACTCTACTAATAGAATAGAATTTTTCTTAAGGTAGAACATTCATTGTGTAATTCTCTCCTCTCGTGAGGTAAAACATTCCTAATGTCATTCTCTCCTCTCTCGTGAGGTTGAACATTCCTAATGTCATTCTCTTCTTTCGTGAGTCAAATAAGGTTTAATATTTATTAATGACATTATTTTACTCTTATATTCTTACAATAATTGGCTTTTCGATAACCATTGAAGCTTATGAGCATAAGTGAAAAATTATTGTTTGTTTGGTCTCTTGTGAATAATTACAGAGATGTTCTTCCCTCCTTAGTTAATATGTTAGAGCTCTAGTTTAACAAGCTACACAAAATCAATTTACCTAATTTTAGGCTTTTACATATTTTATCAATTCCCAATACTGGTATGAAAACAATACTATGAGGACTATAATTTGAATCCCATTTTTCGTCATTGCACTTTCTTCTGCCTCAATATTTTTAAATATAAATATTCTTGTTCTTGACCCATTCAAGTGGGCGGAAGTGAAAATGATTCATGGGAAAAATGATTTTGTTGTTGGTGATAATTGGGAAAAGTATCCCAATCTATTGTTTCAATAATATTTAATCAATTCCATTAATTTGGATTGTTCTATTTGGGTGTTTTATTTATTTACTTCATTGATATAATGCCAGATTTTCAGGTTCACCATATATTTTTATATGTATCGCTTATTTATGAAGTGCTAGGAAGGATCGCAGCTAACCAAAAGTTGTTTGTCCCACGTCTTAAGACGTCTGATACTCTTCGCTATAGGGGGATTTAAGATGTGAGGTGGGGGAAATCCGACGTCTTGCAGATGTTTAACCTTCTTCGTTTGCACAGGGGTCCCCCTCTGTAAGACGTCAGATCCCACGTCTTGTCATTCTCTGTCAGAGGGGGACATCCACATGTCCCACGTCTTACCCCACTCCGTTTTCAAGACGTGAAAGCCACGTGAGACAGAGTGGGGATGTCCCTCGCTATAGAGGGATTCAAGACGTGGGACAGAGTGCAGATGTCCCTCGCTTTAGAGGGATTCAAGACGTGGGACAAAGTGTAGATGTCCCCCTCTGTAAGACGTGGGACAGAGTGCGGATGTCCCTCGCTATAGAGGGATTCAAGACGTGGATCAAAGCGTAGATGTCCCCCTCTGTAAGACGTGGGACAGAGTGCGGATGTCCCCTCTGCAAGATGTGGGACAAAGTGCGGATGTCCCCTATGCAAGACGTGGGACAGAGTGCGGATGTCCCCCTCTGCAAGACGTGGGGCAGAGTGTGGATGTCCCCTCTGCAAGGGGGACATATCTTCCTTCTGCTCAAACTACTTTAGTTAATTGGAGTATATAAATATGTATAAGAAATAAAAAAGATCATACTAATCTGTATGATCTGTTTATCAATTATTTTAATATTACATATTGTTATATACAAATTAAATGGGAAGAAATGGAGAAAAAATGTAATGGTGTTCTCGGGAATCGAACTCAGGACTGTAGTGTGATGTACTATCGAAGTCGGCGACGCTACCACTGAGCCATCTTGGACATGGTAGAAGCAGTATTGTAATGATCTGTATGCAACTTGATAACTTGCGTGCTTCTTAAAGTAATTTTAAGTAAATATAATTTAATATTCTACATTTGGGTATCTTTTTTTTAACTGTAAATGATAAAAATATGTATAAAGTTATTTATTAATATTCGTTTTAATTATGTTAATTAATGTTATTAACTACCTAATTACCTATAACTGTTAATTCATCTTACCTATTATTATCTACTGGTGGTTATCACTTTACCTATCTAGTTACCTACTAGTGTTTATCAATAACTACTTAGTAACCTACACCTGTTCATTCATCAATACTAACCTAATACCTACTGGTGGTTATCACTACTTACCTAGTTACCTATCTCGTAATATTTATCAGTACCTACTTAGTTAACAACTGTTTGTCAATACTTACCTAGTTACCTACTGGTATTTACCAATGCCTACCTAGTTGCCTCCAACTGCTTATCAATACCTAACTAGTTACCTTCTTGTGTTTATCAATGCCTACCTAGTTGCCAACAACTGTTTATAAATACCAACCTAGTCCCTAGTTACCTACTGGTTTCATCAATACTTACCTAGTTACTTACTTGTGCTCATCAATAGTACCTAGTTACCAACAACTGTTTGTCAATACCTACCTAATTAATTACTAGTGTTTATCAATTCCAATCTAGGTACCTACAAATATTTGTCACTACCTTCCAGTGTTTATCAATACCTACCTAGTTACCTGCTAGTGCTCATCAATACCTACCTAGTTACCTACTAGTGTTCATCAATTACCTACCTAGTTATCTACTAGTGTATATCAATGCTTAGCTAGTTACCTATATTTGTTTGTCAATACCTACCTAGATACCTACCAGTGCATGTTTATCAATACCTACCTAGTTACCTACTATGTAGTGTTCATCAATCCCTACCTACTTACCTACTAGCATTATTCACCAAAGCCTACCTAGATACCTACATCTGTTTACCAACAGCTACCTAGTTATATCTACTATAGTGTTTATCAATTCCTTCCTAGTTATGATACGTAAATAAAGCTTGGGAATGAACTTGCTGCGAGATGTATCGATATTTTTACCATTAAGATTTGCACCGCGTCTCAACATATAACCTTTTCCCGTGTAAAACAGACGAGGGATAGAGAGGGACATCCCGCGTGGGACAGATGCGGGACAGAGAGGGACATCCCGCATGGGACAAAGAAGGACATCCCACGTGGGACAGACGTGAGACATAGAGGGACATCCGGCGAAGGACAGAGAGGGACATCCCGCGTTCTTTTTACCGCGTAAAACAGACGAGTCACAAGGATAAAGGGATCATCAAAAGGCACAATATGCCCATCCAAGGATGGACTTTGTGCACAGCCAGCTGTGCGCTCGACGTCGGGTTAACAACGGAGCAAGGTGAATCTCTCTCCATCACTCCCCACTTGGAACCTAAGCACTCCAAACCGTACTCCCAAACCTGACAAAGGAAGAACCTCCACCAGGCGTAGGAGCAAAGTTTGGGTACAATCATTAGCTCCAAGTTTTATCCTGGACTTGGTCAGTCAAACCCGCCAATCACTGCCCTCTTCACAGGGGCCGCCCGAAGGCAGTCCATGAGACGGTGACAGGACGCATGGTGTGACCTGATCTCTCTAGCCGCGGAAAGGCGCCAGGTTTTCTCTTAGTTGGTTGGTTGGAGTTGAAGTAAGAGTGCTATCAGACAAGATAGCTAAGACTCTCATCTCAACTCAGAGGTCAAGTCAAAGAGGTGCTTGACAGCTCAGTAAGCCAGCTCAATGAGTATCCTGTCAAGTCGCCTTTTGAATGTGTCAACAGTCAGGCTGCTGACAACATTTTCTGGCAGTCTGTTCCAAACATTACAGATCTTTACCAGCATGAAGTTCTCCAGCTGAGCAGTGGTGAACCGAGGTGGAACCACCTTCCACCCGTGGTTGCGGGTGGGGTTCACACACAGTGAAAAGTAGTCTTCGGGATCAACTCGACTTATCCCTCGAAGGATCTTAAAAGTCTTAATGAGTTGACTCCTCAAACGTCGCTGCTCGAGCGTGAAGAGGCCCATTTCTTCTAACCGACGTGCGTATCCCTTGGATCGGATTTCAGGTACAAGTTTAGTCGCCCTCGCTTGCACCCGTTCCAACCGCTGGACATCTGCTCGCAACAGAGAGGGATATCCCGCGTGGGACAGGCGTGGGACAGAGAGGGACATCCTGCGTAGGACAGAGAGGGACATCTCACCTGGGACAGACGTGGGACAGAGAGGCATATCCCACGTGGGACAGAGAGGGATATCCCGCGTGGGACAGACGTTGGACAGAGGGGGACGTCCAGCGAGGGACAGAGAGGGACAGAGAGGGACATCCCGCGTGGAAAAGAGAGGGACATCCCGCGTGGTAAAGACGTGGGATTTAAGAAGTGGGTCAGACGAGGGACATCTTGCGTGGGACAGACGAGAGACATCCTGCTTGTGCAAGACGTGGGACGTGAGTGGGATTTCAGACGTTTGCAAGACGTGGGATTTCAGACATTAGCAGGACGTGGGAGTTCAGACGTCCCTCTCTTTCCCTCGCTAGCGAGGGATTTCCCCCTCTGTTCCACGCGAGACAGAGAGGATATAGTTAGCTGTTATCGCTGAAATAAAAATTTGATGTGATTTTTCCATCAGTGATGAAAAAACGCAAGTGCAAACACATTTTAAGAAGAGCTTTTTTTCGTCGTGTTAAAAATGCAAGTGTGAAGTGGGCCTTATGCCATGCAATGAACAAGTGAAGAACGAATATTCAGAGTGAAAACTTCAATGAGATCAAGATGTCACTGAAATTCTATTTCCAAATAGTTCCAAAAAGAAGAAGTTTAAGCACCCGGTATTAAGATGTCTATCCTTTTATTTTTTTCCCATTTTATTCACTGCCTTTTAATAAGAAAATCACAGAATTAGCTCTAAGAATAACTTTCTCGTAATGACAAAAATAATCACTCTCACTTTTTGCTTAACTGTTCTTAAAGTATGTCTATCAGTTCAAAATTGTTTCGACTTGTTAATAGTACAATGAGAGGCGATGAAAAAGATACCAAGATACTGTTATTTCGTCATTGGCTAACGATTTAAGGATCTATTCAACCGACAACCATGGCTAGGCTCATTGGCTTCAATTACTATCACATAATCATTTTTCTCTTCAATCCGTGAGTACAGCAACCAGTGTTTGTGACTTTTTAGTCAAATTTCTAAGTAAGTGACAACACTGCATACACTGAGTTGCTATTCTGTATACATGAGCATTGTCAATGACAGATGGTAGGTGGGTTTAATCAAGGGGTCAATTTCTTTTCTGACTGCTACTTCTATTCTAGTCCTAAGTAAATTAATTGTTCACTGGGGTGGATATAACGAGGTGGAATATACCTCGATCCTTACATTCATGTTCCTTGCTGTATTAAACAGGATGTCCAAAAAAAAACGGAACCCAACTTTAAATTATGATATTTCAACAACTACTGAAGACAGTTTTCATTTAAATTATCATTTTGTTTCTTGTTGTTTCTCGCGCAAATGGTCAGAAAATGGACAATAAAGTAAGTTCAAACATAAAATATATCTTTATTAGACAATAAACCCATAAATAAAATATACTCATTTCCAGGGTGAAAAATCATTCAAATCACTGTTCCTTTTGATTATTAATTAATTTTATGGAGAAATTATATGCTTAAGTTTCAATTTTTAAAAGAACCATTCAGTTCAACCATAGAAAATATAAGTCGGATCGATGATTATAATTGTAACAGTAAAAATATCAGTCACTGGTAAATCAAGACCGTTATTCCGTTGAGCATATCACTGATTATTCTGATTAATTACTTCTTCATTCTCATAAAATTCAGCTTCGTCCCCAATGAAAATATTTTCCACAAAACGAACATGTCTTTGAAAGAACCAGTGAAATAATTTTGTATGGCTTTTTCAAGAAGTTGATGCCTGACTTATAATTTTCGGAGTGGCATTGTAGGTTATAGTCATTAATCCAACTGATAGAAAATTTCAAGATATTTAATTCATTTCTCATAACAAAACATTTCCATTTTCTAAAAAGAGTTGCTGAACAAAATTGATTTTGTCTACAGAACGCACAGTTTTCTTGCGACCTGAGAGATACTTGTTAAAATTTAAACATGTGCCTTCATTTTTGTATTTAAACACATTTCTCCGGATCGGAAATATTTTATATAAATAATAATATTCGAATGCTTTTAAAACATGGAAATTAATCTGTTTATTATTTTAAGATATATTGTATGTTTGAACATACTTCATTGTCCGTTTGTCGACCATTTGCGGTAAGCCATTTACACCACCCGTCAATAAAATCATTATAATATTCAAAAATAAATTATGAAAATTTTACTGTGATTGAAAATTAGGGTCCAACAAATAAAAGGATACTAGAAAAAAAAATCAATCTTCCATAGTTGTTGCAATATACTACCTTAATGATAGGTTCATTTTTTTTTGGACACCCTGTATACAAAGCAGTTTCGTATAATATAAAGATATATTCATATGATATAAATATATAATAAGTAAATATCTAATAATATATTTTTAGAAACTGGATAAATGTTCTCATATCAATGTCGTTAGAGTCGATTTTCGAATGAAGTGAACAACTCACTAGATATAACAGCAGCCACACAAATGTCCTTGTACGCCTGTACTGAATCTATTTTTATGACGTTATGTAATTTCACAGTACCTTGGTATACCAAGAGATGCTAAATATTGTGATTATATTATTATTGAATATTTATCAATACTGTGTAATGACGTTATGATAATACCACTAACCTTGGAATGCAAAGAGAAGGTAAATAATTTTGAATAGTTCACTAGTTTTTTACTGACTCTGTTGTATTACCACAGAGTAAATTGAGAGTTCAAAGAGATGCTAAAGATTACCGTATTTTCTCTCTCCTTATTAATATATGTAGAATCTCTCCTGTTCCAGTGATATATTACATGGGTTACATCAATACTGATACATATATATATATTGGGGAGTTTGCAATGTCTATGCCCGACCATTAGACAATCATAAAGTTTGAAGTACATCAAACTAGTTACTAGCCGATGCTACACACTATATTGCGGTAATCTATGTTTAGATTCTACAAAATTAGGAGAAGTTTTAAAATTAGAGTTTCATCATTAATAGATAGGGAACCCTCGTACTGTAGTTTAGAAAGTATTAGTTTCTACTGAAAATTGTAATGATTTTTTGGTTCTTTGGATGAAAATACATAATAATATATCAATAAGAATTAGCTTTGGGGGTACACATCAAACAGGAGAGATTTGTAATTTCATGTGGGTGAACGAGATAAAATTCACAATGAAGGGGAACTGCAAAATGTGTACCTCACAAATTCCCTATTTTATTTTTCAATAAATGAGTATTTAAATTATTTGAAATTCGTAGTTTCCATATTTATTTTAGTATGTTGTGCCTTGTATGTTTCTGTCACATGGACACTGATTCCAATACACACCACGAACCTATTCATTCACGCAAATTCCTATATTCTGTGTTCTAGTTTGGCCCATTTATACTAGTAGTAAAAATGCCACGTATTCACTGCCCAGTTTACGCCTGTTCAATTAATTACTGTTAAATTAATGTAAATCGAATTTGCAGCATATAACAGCGTTTCTACTGACTTCCATTCTTTCAACCGTGATTAATTGAAGATCCGTAAACTGGGCGATGTAAACGCGGTGGTTTAACTGCTATTATAGAATAGGTCTAAGCGGCGATTTGCGTGGAGTTTTTTCCTAAGATTTCCTGTTCACTAAAGGAAACAATAGTATGTCGCATCCTATTCTAGGTTATACAATATACATCTTATGTAACCATATTTCTAGGAAACATAACATGAAATAACAGCTACTCGCTGGTTCACCAAATTGTTATACGTAACTTTAATTTTTTTAAATGAAATAATATTGAATAAAGGTTGATATCATTTGCAATCATGTCTAATACATTATTCTACAAAAATATATAAAGACTCTTGTGAAACAAATAAATATACAAATCAACTTATACTAAAATTAAAGTTAAATAATTAAATATTATTATAAAGAAATAAAAATCACTTAAGAATGGATCACTGAACTTACCATTAGTGAGAGGAAAAGAACAATCAAAATTCTCATTTTGGAAAACAATTAAAAAGCAGAACAAATAAAATAAGAATTTGAGAATATCTGTAGGAATAAAAAGTTAAAAAATCAAATAACAGCATTAAAATAACAATGCTAATCATATATTCAAACTTCAAAGACATCAAAAGTTGTGAAATTGGATATGCACAAATAGAGAAATTGTACCAATAATTATTGAACACCTGTTTGTAAATATAAAATCAACGTCCATCACCAACTGTACCTAACTTGCTTATGAAGTCAATATGAGCAAATATGAGGCTGCGGTCAAGCCGATCAGAGTAGTCACCCCGGCAGTCAGGGAGCAGTGAGAGCGCAACATGGGAGCCAAAATACTGCTTTGGGTGCTAATTCAACTCCATCCTTACAGTTCAGAACTACTCTCGGCACCTGCTCCTATCTGCCTAAACGCTGTTTAAATTCTGATGTTCGGCCCGTAGCGACGGCTGAACTATTATATTACTAATATAACAGTCGTGGTTACGGACCGCGCATCAGCATGTAGGCAGCGCGCTAGGCAGATAGAAGCAGGTGCCCAGAGTAGTTCTGCGCAGTTATGACGGAGAGGAATTAGCCCCAAAAGCGGTCAGTTTGGATCACACGTCGCGCTCTCACTGCTATCAGACTGCGAGGGTAACTTCTCTGATCAACTTGGCCGCTGCCTTGAACCAGCTCCTATTTTCATTTGGGGAACGCTACATTAAAATATGTTAAGATTTCTGAAATAAATTAAGTTTCCACAAGTGTTAAGCAAATTAAAACTGAAATGTATAATTAGCATTTTCCAACCTTTTTGTAATTCAAATTAGTAAAATAGGTGAAATATCTGCGGATAAATGCTCCTAGCATTGAATAAACAAAACACAAGCGTGTTGACCAATACTAAAGAGACACAAACACTATCCTATCCGACTGTTGGCTCTATACTGATTCCACAGGTGTACAATGGCTTATTATATGCTATAACCGGACATACACTATCCCGTGCACCTGGCAGGCGTGACTGTTTAAGCACACCAGTCATGTGCACATGATTGTGTATGGCCGGCTTCAGTTCAGCTATCAAAGTTTATCAGATGATGACGTTAATCTATCCCATTCCTAGCTACAGGACGTAGCAAGCACCAATCTTGGTTACAATAGCGATAATAGACCACTATTGCACGAGGAGAGTACCAAGTATTATCTCCACAGCAGATCCATGAAAACCACCAATCTGGTTTTCAGACATAAAATGTGTTGCAATAATAAATAATTTGTAACTTAATTCTTTTCTTTAATTGTCATATTTATTATTTAATGATTTGTTCTAAAGATTAAATATATTTGGAAAAGAAGAAAATCAGAAACAGTGCCATAAAAGATAAATAATAAGTTCAGTTTGAGGGTGGATGTAAATCATATAATAAAACACTCCTATGAAACCGATATAGTTAATAGCCAGGCAATAGGATGAGGTGCAAATGTCCTTTCTAGGGTAAATATTTTGAATTTAATATTATATTCACGTTGGATGAAAGTATAATATGTTTTCTACCCAAAGAAATATGATCTAACGGCAACTGTCAACAGGATTACCGATTATTAGGTTTAAAATGGAGTTTCTTTTTAACTATTATTATGGATTATTAGATTTTTTCGGTACATATACCTATATGTAACTGAAAAAAACGTGATAATTATTTTAAAAAAACTTTATAACCTAATAATATGCAATCCCGTCATCCGTTGTAGCTCATATTTCTGTGTAGATGAACACTTACTAAGCCGTCATCAGATTTTGTGTGGAGATTTTTTTTGGAGCTCTTATATTAATGTCGTTAGAGTCGATTTTCCAATGGAATGAACACAGAAATAAATATAACAGCTGCTACACAAGTGCTTCTGTACACCTGTACTGAAGCTATATTTAGTTGACTTTACCCTTGAATACAAAGAGCTGATAAATATTATTGAATATTTATCAATGCTATGTACTGACGTTATTGTGATACCACAGTACCTTGGAATACAAATATATGCTAAATTTTAGGATTTGCATATAATGATACTTGGGGTTAAGCTGGAGATCTTAAAACTAGTTTCAAGTGGTAATATTCTGAGCTTAATTAGATCAATTTCTGTTTGAGTGCATCTGGCAGGAGTACCCCACCCCAGAAATATTCTGGCAATGGTTTTACAACGTACATGATGATTGGAGTTGTGCTGAAGATTTTGAAAAAAACTTTCAAGTGGTATCCTTCCGAGCTGATCTACCGTATTTTTGACTATCATGAAAAACACACTCAGGACCACACCTGTAATATAGTGGTATTGTGATTTACCCTTAGTAGGTGCAGCCTGATAGAAAACTGTTTTGTGCTTAGATATCTCCGCTGTGTTTACCTTAGACTCGTGATTGAGCTGTAAATTCATTACACTCTCACACTTCATCCTAGCCGCACAATTACTGTATCTCTCGCTATTACCTTATTGTGTCCTTTGAAATTAATAACTAGTCTGCAATTGAGCCATTTCTATTGCCTCACCTACAAGGTGAGACCGGCAGACGTACAAATCCTAGGTCGGTCGTTGGTGCCAGATACTATTAGAAATTGGTAACCTTCCTAGCTAGGTTGAGCTTCTGAGCTCCCAGTCAAATTGATTATATAATTGATTACGAAATGAATACTTTATCAATTTATTTAATGTTGACAGCAATATGTTTATAACTTTAGTTCAGCAAATTTAAAGAATTTCTAGTGAAATTTTTGTTTAGAGTGGAACGGACATTTTGCAACTTTTTGAATTTCAAATTATGCAATACAGGCTGAGATATTTTCAATGCAAGAATCAAAACACGAGAGTTGTGACATGAGATATACAGATTACTGTTTAAATTTATTTAAACTAGTTCCTAGTATAATAAATTGAGCGATGTTTATTATATGATGACATCAAGCTGCGTCATCTACAAGTCATTTGGTTTCGGTCGATATTGGATGGAAATAGGACTTCTTTACAAAAATGTTTTCGTCAAACAAGAATGAACTCAGGACTTGTGTATTGACAGAATACTAATAAACATTTTACTCTATTCGTTTTCTTTCTCTTTTCTCAATAATATAACATGCGAAGTTGTTAGATTCTATATGACCATGGGCTGAATGTAGTTTTGGTGTAGGGTAATTGATTAAAAAGTTTACGTATATTTCCCCTTAATCAAATTAGGACTAAAACTACCTTCTGAATCTACTGCAACATTAGTTAACGCCTGTAAAATAATTCAATAAATAAGTGAAACATGATCATATATGACGATACATAATTATATCATTATTGCTACATGTATTATGAGGGAATCAAACTACTTCATTTAAATATTGCAAGAACGGATTGCATGATTGTCTTAAGGGGATCTTAAGTGATAAAGTTAAGTGTATCATTTAAATGATCTTAGGTGATAAAATGATAAAGAAACTATAACCTCAATTAAGGGGATCGTTTCACTTTTTTGCTAGCTACCAATAAAACTCGTCCGATTGAGCTGAGATTTTGGGCACCCCTCTCTCGTGGGGACCAAAAAACAGTTTTTTACCCCCCCCCTCCTCCCCTCCAAAAAGTCTAAAGAGTCAATCGGGCTTGGTCCTACAGAAAAATTTATAGAAGCTAATGTGTTTAGCCGGATATATCTAATATCGTCTAGAGAGCATTTTTGAAGTTGG
The DNA here is from genome assembly GCA_947561585.1 of Caprella mutica. Lineage (NCBI taxonomy): Eukaryota > Metazoa > Arthropoda > Malacostraca > Amphipoda > Caprellidae > Caprella > Caprella mutica. The sequence goes on along the minus strand of CANNZV010000453.1, from coordinate 119,075 downwards.
ATAAGAATATTTAATTTGTACATTTAAAAACTTTACTTTGAAATATAATAATTTGAATATATAATAATATAAGTTTAGAAACTGGTTAATTTCTCTTATATTAATGTCGTTGGAGACGATTTTCCAATGAAATGAACAACGCAATAGATATAACAGCTGCTACACAAGTGTCCTGTTACACCTGAACTAAAGCTATTTTTATGTGATTAAACCTTGAAATACAAAGAGCTGTTAAATATTATAGAATATTTATCAATTATATGTACTCATGTGATTGCAATACCACAGTACCTTGGAATACAAAGAGATGCTAAATTAGTAAATATGGTTGAATAGTTCACTAGGTTATTTACTGACTCTGATTTAATACTAAACAGTATATTGGGATACAAAGAGATGCTAAATTAGTAAATATGGTTGAATAGTTCACTAGGTTATTTACTGACTCTGATTTAATACTAAACAGTATATTGGGATACAAAGAGATGCTAAATATTAGCGAATATATAATCTCTCTTTATAAATATATATCGAATCTCTCCTGTTTCAGTGATATTTTCCTTTGATTACTTCAATATTAATTACCTTCTCAGAATGCGGGAAGGTCATATTTTACCCGTCGTTTATTTTTTATTATTCATTTATTTATTTATCATCATTTATTTATCTATTTATCATTTAAAGTGTTCTACCAAATTGCATGAAATTTGGAGAAACAATTGGTCCATGCCCAGTGACCTGCTGGTAGAATTTTTGGGAGTGGCCCGGTCAAATGTCAAGGTCATGGTCATTCATAACTCAAAAAGTATTGAACCACATTGCAAGATTTGGTCAATATACAGAAACTATTTCATCAGATTTTTTGGAGTGGTCGGGTTAAAGGCCAAAGATCAAGGTCAAAGCCATTTGTAACTCAATAATTCAAAAAGTTTTCAACCAAATTGTCTGAAATTTGATGGTACAATTGGTCAATGTCCAGGAACCATCTGGTAGAATTTTGGGAGCGATCCGGTGAAAGGTCAAGGTCTAGGACATTCATAACTCAATAACTCTAAAAGTATTGAACCATATTGCGTGAAACTTGGTGAGACGATTAGTTACTATCCAGTTACCAGTTTATCAAATTTTGAGAGAGAACGGGTCACAGCGGCGGCGAAGGTATGCGCTCTACCGAGTGCACATAATCTGGTATATATATATGTATCGGAGAGCATGTAGCATGAATCTCCGTGTCCAGTCACTAGACATAAGACAATCATGAAGTTTATATTACGTCTAAATTCTAAAACTTTCCTCATATATTCAATTTATTAGTATATGTGGCAATAAATATCACATTATCAATTTCTATGTCGATAATTTTATTTTCTTTTAGTTACAATTAGAAAAAATTGAAATTCCTTAAAATGCCTGGGAATATGGTTGTTTATGACATCTCGTCATTAGACATTGTGTCATTAAATTATAGGTTTTGATTGATGATTAAATATAACCAAATACTATTCAAAGGAAATTAGGGTCGAAACAACGATCATTATTTAAAATATATTATTTCATATCCCTTTAGTGGGTACTCTGTCTTAAACTCATAACTACCTTTGCAAATTTGCGGAAGGTTATATTATACCCGGCATTTATTTATTTATCATCTTGTTATTCGCATAACTTAAAAATAAATCAACCTAATTGCCTAAACTTTAGTGGGAAGTTTGTTCATTGTACAATGTACATGAACCTGCTGGTAGAATTTTGGGAGCGATCCGGTCAAAGGTCAATGTCATTCATAACTCAAAAAATATCCAACAATGTTGCATTAAACTTGGTTACACGATTAGTCAATATCCTGGAGCCATTTGATTGAATTTTGGAAGCGAATGGATCAAAGGTCAAAGATCAAGATCAAGGCCATTTATGACTTGATAACGCAAAAATATTAAACCAAATTGCTTGAATTTTGGTGGAACGACTGGTTAATGTCCAAGAACTATCTGGTAGAATTTTGGAAATGATCCGGTCAAAGGTCAAGGTCATTTATAATTCAATAACTCTAAAAGCATTCAACCAAATTGCATGAATCTTGGTGGGACGATTGGTCATTATTCAGTTACATTTTTATAAGATTTTAGGAGAGAACGGATCAAAGGTTCAGATCAAGCTCATTCATAACTCAATTTTTTTGGATGCCCAGGGTCATTTTTTTAAATTAAACTCAACACAAATTAATTTACAGATAATATGAAATGGTATATAAATGAGTAATCCTGTATAAGTTAAAAACTTGATGTGTACAAGTATATAAACCAGGGGTGGGCAAATGCAGCACTCAGTGCTATTTTGGCACTCAGAGTGGCACCACTGCCCACCCGGGAATTGGTGCTTTATTTTCTTCCAAGGAAAATTTAGAATTTTCAGCCATGACTGCCTTATAATTTTTAAGGATAATAAAGAAGGGCATGATCAACGAATTGAATAACAGTATATTTTTCATATCCATGATAATCAATTTTACCCATTTTCAGGGTAATTTTTGTTTATTAGGAAGGGAGTCTATTTACTGTAGTTCCGGTGTTTACATTTTAAACCTCCGGAGCTTTTTTATCTAGATCTGTTCCTTTCATATCTCTCATACGTTTGTCTGTGGACACTATAACAGTGGCAAGAATTTGAGCAATCATTTTTAATCCCCTTATTTAATATGTCAGGTAGCCATTTTCATTTAACCTTTGACTTTAAGAGTTAGTTTCAAAAAGTACTATATTTAACTATTTTAACCTTTTATGAATTGCTCTTGAATAGCTCCAGATGTCTCTAAATTATTATACGATCTTCAAAATCTCTATATTAAATACTCTTACATTTCTATACGAAAAGCTCTTAAGTATTTTGTTCTTAAATAGTAATATCTAAACTTGTTCTTGACTAGTTTGACCAATGCAATCACACTTCAAATCTTTACTTTTCTCTTGTCAATATTTTTTCTAGTCAATCCCAACTCCTATTATTTGCTGTTTAAATATCTATTTGTCATATTTATTTTATGAGTTTCCTCTTTTAAAATATTATTTTTGAAAAGGTCAAATTTTTAAGTTTGTACATTTTACGGTAACATAAACAAATATTTAAATTCCCAACAATTGCATGCCTAATTAAGGCCCCCACACACTACACGATCCACGAGCCGAGCCGCAGCAGGTCCTCTGGCTCGCACGAGTCAACTTGACTCGGCTCGTGCTTTTTGCCTCCCCACACATTACACGAGCCGAGCAATAGTTTGAAAGTTTTTTCTCTAGAGATAGGTATTTATTTTCATGGAAATTTATTGACATGGAAATTTATTGACATGGAAATTTATTGACATGGAAATTTATTGACATGAAAATTTATTGACATGGAAATTTATTGACATGGAAATTTATTGACATGGAAATTTATTGACATGGAAATTTATTGACATGGAAATTTATTGACATGGAAATTTATTGACATGGAAATTTATTGACATGGAAATTTATTGACATGGAAATTTATTGACATGGAAATTTATTGACATGGAAATTTATTGACATGGAAATTTATTGACATGGAAATTTATTGACATGAAAATTTATTGGCATGAAAATTTATTGACATGAAAATTTATTGACATGAAAATTTATTGACATTAAATTCATTTACATTAAATTCATTTACATTAAATTCATTTACATTAAATTCATTTACATTAAATTCATTTACATTAAATTCATTTACATTAAATTCATTTATATTAAATTCATTTACATTAAATTCATTTACATTAAATTCATTTACATTAAATTCATTTACATTAAATTCATTTACATTAAATTCATTTACATTAAATTCATTTACATTAAATTCATTTACATTAAAATCATTTACATTAAAATCATTTACATTAAAATCATTTACATTAAAATCATTTACATTAAAATCATTTACATTAAATTCATTTACATTAAAATCATTTACATTAAAATCATTTACATTAAATTCATTTACATTAAAATCATTTACATTAAATTCATTTACATTAAATTCATTTACATTAAATTCATTTACATTAAATTCATTTACATTAAATTTATTCACATTAAATTTATTTACATTAAATTTATTTACATTAAATTTATTTAAATTAATCTTATTTACATTAAATTTATTTACAAGAAATATACTTATATGAAATTTATTCACATGAAAAAAATATACATTAGTTTTTTTTACATAATTCGTGTTGTCCGTGTTCGCCCGAGCAAAAGTATTTCCAAGCTCAGTGGTTTGTCGGAGCGTCTGAACGGCGCTTTAGCTGACCGCAGGCTCGGCTCGTGCTATTTTACCCCCACACACTACCCGGGCCGAGCCACGAGCCAAGCCAAATATCTGGAAGCGACAGATCAACGCGAGCCGAGCCACGAGCTTGATTGCGCGGCTCGTGGCTCGGCTCGAGGCCCCCACACACTACACAAACTGGCTCGGGGCTCGGCTTGTTTGCTAAGGCTCGGCTTGTTTGCTAAGGCTCGGCTCGTGGATCGTGTAGTGTGTGGGGGCCTTCGAGGCCCCCACACACTACACAAACTGGCTCGGGGCTCGGCTTGTTTGCTAAGGCTCGGCTCGTGGATCGTGTAGTGTGTGGGGGCCTTAACTTGTAATCTGTTTAAAACTTTTAATAATTTTTTCAGACCCTATATATAGCATGGATAAAAAAGAGAGTATCGGTGTATGTCGGAGGAATATATTTAAGGAAGAATGGAAAGTAAAATATTATTTTACACTTCGAAATGAAGTTGCTGTTTGTTTCATTTGTTATGAAAGAATTTAATTTACGTAGACAATACAAAAGGAAACACGAATCACAACATGAAGGAGAATTGAAAACAGAACTAGAAAGAGCAACCAAATTTTGTCAACTAGTAGATAAACTGTTATGTTGTGAACCGATTTCATTATTTCATAGTTACGATAGTGAAAAAAAATTAAGTGAACTAAGTTACAGGTTATCTTACAAAATAGCAAAAAAGAATAAACCGTATAGTGATGGACAATTCATAAAAGATTGCTTTATTGAAACAGTATAGGTTATGTCTCCTACTGAAGTCCTCAACTACCAAAAATTGTGCTTATCCCGACGAATAATTGTCAGACGAATACAAGATATCTCAGGAAATTTGTATGAACAGTTAAAGACAAAAGCTGCAGCATTCGATTACTATTCGATTGCTCTTGATGAAAGCTGTGATATAAATGATACCTCCCAGTTAATTATTTTCATTAGGGGCATTAATGAAAGTTTTGAAATTACTGAAGAAATGGCCGCATTGTGTCCGATGAGTGGCACGACAACAGGCGAAGATATATTCAATGAGCTTTGCAAAACATTGACTCAATTAAAACTCGGGTATGATAGATTGGTAAACCTTACTACTGACGGGTGTCCGAGTCTCATCGGCAAAAATAAAGGCCTGGTAACCAGAAACTGCGTTCAATCAACCCTGAGAACAAATTTTACTCATTTCATTGTATTTTGCATCATCAAGTCTTATGCAAGAAGGTGCTGAAATTAGAAGAGACTCTGAAAACTGTAACTGGCGTTATCAATTACATCAGATCAAGCGCATTGAACCACCGCCAATTTAAAGCGTTTCTTGAGGAAACAGAGGCTGAATACAACGAAATATTGTACTACAATAATGTTAGGTGGCTAAGTACAAGCAAAGTTTTCAAAAGATTCTGGATTCTTCTAAACGAGATAAAATCATTCCTTGAGCTAAAAGAGAAGAACGATAATTATTCTAAATTGTATGACAAACTCTTTCAGTCTGACCATGGCCTTTGCGGTAGACATAACAAATCATATGTCTAATTTAAATTTACAATGACAAAAACAAGGCTTGTTTGCACATGATTTGTATGTTAATGTAAAGGGTTTTGTAACGAAATTAGAACTGTTTTCACAGCAATTGCAAGACGATGTTTTTGATCACTTTGAAACTCTCAAACAAACATTTCATTGGAAGCTGCAATATATAATCAGCTGCAATATTAATTATAGTGATAGGCAATGGATTATAGTGATAGGCAATAGATTATAGTGATAGGCAATGGATTATAGTGAAAGGCACTGGATTATAGTGATAGGCAATGGATTATAGTGATAGGCAATGGATTATAGTGATAGGCAATGGATTATAGTGATAGGCAATGGATTATAGTGATAGGCAATAGATTATAGTGATAGGCAATAGATTATAGTGATAGGCAATGGATTATATTGATAGGCAATGGATTATAGTGATAGGCAATAGATTATAGTGATAGGCAATGGATTATAGTGATAGGCAATGGATTATAGTGATAGGCAATGGATTATAGTGATAGGCAATGGATTATAGTGATAGGCAATGGATTATAGTGATAGGCAATAGATTATAGTGATAGGCAATGGATTATAGTGATAGGCAATGGATTATAGTGATAGGCAATGGATTATAGTGATAGGCAATGGATTATAGTGATAGGCAATGGATTATAGTGAATGGCAATAGATTATAGTGATAGGCAATGGATTATAGTGATAGGCAATGGATTATAGTGATAGGCAATAGATTATAGTGATAGGCAATGGATTATAGTGATAGGCAATGGATTATAGTGATAGGCAATGGATTATAGTGATAGGCAATAGATTATAGTGATAGGCAATAGATTATAGTGATAGGCAATGGATTATAGTGATAGGCAATGGATTATAGTGATAGGCAATGGATTATAGTGATAGGCAATAGATTATAGTGATAGGCAATGGCTTATAGTGATAGGCAATAGATTATAGTGATAGGCAATGGATTATAGTGATAGGCAATAGATTATAGTGATAGGCAATGGATTATAGTGATAGGCAATAGATTATAGTGATAGGCAATGGATTATAGTGATAGGCAATGGATTATAGTGATAGGCAGTAGATTATAGTGATAGGCAATATATTATAGTGATAGGCAATAGATTATAGTGATAGGCAATAGATTATAGTGATAGGCAGTAGATTATAGTGATAGGCAATATATTATAGTGATAGGCAATAGATTATAGTGATAGGCAATAGATTATAGTGATAGGCAATAGATTATAGTGATAAATAATATATTAAATACAGTATGGGCCACAAAAATGTTTCCGATTTTTCATATACTTATGAATCGTTAACCTATATATGGACGAAAAAACTGTATTGTTGTTTCTTTTTCACCTCCTCTTAATGTATTATTAACAAATAAAAACATTTCTGAACTGATGGACATAGTTACAGGTGAGCAAAGAGTGAGGGTGACTATTTTTGTCATTGCACGACGGTCATTCTTAGAGCTAACTCTGTGATTTTACTTACTAAAAGGCAGTGAATAAAAGGAAAAAAATATTATGGTAGACTTTTTAATACAGGGTGCTAACACTTCTTCTTTGTAAAATATTTTGAAATAGAACAACTCCAGTGACGTTTTTATCTCATTGAAGTTTTCACTCTTAATATTCGTTTTTAGCTTGTTTATTGCATGGTTAAGGCCCCCTTAACACTTGCATTTTTAACACCACGGGAAAAAAGCTCTTCTTAAAATGTGTTTACAATTGCGCTTTTTTATCGATGATGGAAAAATCACATTAAATTTTTACTTCAACGATAAGAAAATGCATGTGTGAACACATTTTAAGAAGAGCATTTTTTCCGCGCTGTTAAAAATGCAAGTGTGAAGCAAGTCTTAACCATGGTAATGATCAGGCGAAGAACGAATATTCATAGTGAAGACTTCGATGAGATCAAAATGTAACTAAAGTTTTTCTATTTACAAATAGTTTCTAAGGAAGAGGTGTAAACACCCTGTATTAAAATATCTACCATTATATTTTTTCCCCTTTTTCATTCACTGCCTTTTAGTAAGTAAAATCACAGAGTTAGCTCTAAGAATGACCGTCGCGCAATGACAAAAATAGTCTTTACTTAACTGTTCTTAAACTATGTCCATCAGGTAAAAATAATTTTCACTTGTTAATAGTACAGTAAGAGGTGGAAAAAAAGAGACCAAGATTCAGTATTTTTTACAAGTATTTGAAAAAGCGGACACATTTTTGCGGCCCATACCGTATAGTGATAAATAATAAATTACAATGATATATAATATATTATAGTGATAAATAATGAATAATAATGATGGATATTAGATTATAGTGATAAGTAATATATCCATTTTGTAAATTTCGGGGAAATTTTTTATTGGTTTAAAAAATTACCTCTATTTTTAAGTTATCTTATAAATTATTCAAGGTTTCTAGTAGCGAATTAGCTGAGCTTCATGCTATATAAAATGATAATATCAACCTATTTCATAACTGTAAAATTCTTTTAGCAGTATCCGATGTACACATTTACAATTTAATCCCACAACGAAGCACTTAAATAAATTGCGTGCAAATACCACAAAAAATGATAAAAAAAGATAGAAAAAAGGAAACAATAATCACAGATAGTCGGCTTCAACGACATCGACAATACGATAAACGATCTGACGTAGCTGTTCTCGAGACAAATCTCTGAGCAGCATTTTATGTACGTCATTAGTGCAGGTTACTGAATTTGAAAAAATACTTTATCGTGGTTTCAATACATAAAATCCATTAGTAAATTAAAAAGAAAACTTGGTCAATTAAATTGAGAACACGATTAATCGACCAGAGCGCTGAATCAGAGCCTTCCCTTCCTATTCATCACATCTGCCAACAACCAATTAACGCAGAGATAAAAGTGACGTCACGTTACAGATTACAGGGATAGCAGACGTTATCCTTGCCTCCTTAATGAGCCAGATAATGGATATCTAGAGGCAGTTAATAGTCAGAGCAGAGGGAATTTACGTGTCAATCTGACTCCTTTAAGTCCCCTGATGTACATGGATGGTTTACATGTTACTTACTCTAAAGGTAATTATCATTATCATTTTGTAATTATTGTTATCATTTGGTAATCTTTATTCTCATTTGGTAATCTTTATTCTCATTTGGTAATCTTTATTCTCATTTGGTAATCTTTATTCTCATTTGGTAATTATTATTCTCATTTGGTAATCTTTATTCTCATTTGGTAATCTTTATTCTCATTTGGTAATCTTTATTCTCATTTGGTAATCTTTATTCTCATTTGGTAATCTTTATTCTCATTTGGTAATCTTTATTCTCATTTGGTAATTATTATTCTCATTTGGTAATCTTTATTCTCATTTGGTAATCTTTATTCTCATTTGGTAATCTTTATTCTCATTTGGTAATCTTTATTCTCATTTGGTAATTATTATTGTCATTTTGTAATTATTATTATCATTTGGTAATTATTATTATCATTTTGTAATTATTATTATCATTTGGTAATCTTTATTCTCATTTGGTAATTATTATTATCATTTGGTAATCTTTATTCTCATTTGGTAATTATTATTATCATTTTGTAATTATTGTTATCATTTGGTAATCTTTATTCTCATTTGGTAATTATTATTATCATTTGGTAATTATTATTATCATTTGGTAATTATTATTATCATTTGGTAATTATTATTATCATTTGGTAATTATTATTATCATTTGGTAATTATTATTATCATTTGGTAATTATTATTATCATTTGGTAATTATTATTATCATTTGGTAATCTTTATTATCATTTGGTAATCTTTATTCTCATTTGGTAATTATTATTATCATTTGGTAATTATTATTATCATTTGGTAATTATTATTATCATTTGGTAATCTTTATTATCATTTGGTAATCTTTATTCTCATTTGGTAATTATTATTATCATTTTGTAATTATTATTATCATTTGGTAATCTTTATTCTCATTTGGTAATTATTATTATCATTTTGTAATTATTATTATCATTTGGTAATTATTATTATCATTTGGTAATTATTATTATCATTTGGTAATTATTGTTATCATTTGGTCATATTAATTGAAACAATAACTACTATAATTGTATATGTAAATGTTACATATTTAGATCTTATTTAAGAAAAACCTTAGTTAACTTACAATAAAAAATATTGAAAGACAATTGGTAATGTTAAGATCATTCATATATCACTTAGGACAAGATAAGGTATGAATTAAAGTGATAGTGAAATTAAATATCATAATGCAATTGATGCTTTAATATTAACCTCGTAATTGAATTTATCACAACAATATTATCCTATATAATAATATGACGTACAGTGAATATTAAAGCAATAAAAGGTGGTATGAAGACAAAGGATGAACAGGGATGTATAATTACTTCACCACTATATAAATGCAAATTATTATATTTTGTAATTTATATTTCTAGTTAGACCATTTTTTGATGTTATGTAGACCTTTTCAATAATCTCTTAAGTTAAATAAAAATAAAATCAAATTTTTTAATATATTATGATGTATTTGAAAACACCAATGCAGAAGGATTAATTTGTCTATGAGATTCTAACGATAATTAAACTGATTGTGTAACAGATATTATAGGATAGTTAGATTAAATCACTATTGTTGCTACCCTATCATGAAATCTGGATAGTAAATAACTTAGGTTTGGTTTCAGTTAATATTTATGGAATAGAAAGACAGGTGCTGTAGAACAATGGGGTTAATTAGTTACTTGTAATGAACCTGTTTGGTTCAGTATTATAGCATAGAGCTTGTAGTTGTGAGTCCAATGTCCAGTATATAGCTCAGTTGGTTACATGTCTTGAACTAATAAAGTCTGGACTTTCAGACTAGAGGGGCATTCCCAGGTAATATTGAGATATTCCCGGAAGATTCCCTCGATATCTATATATTCCCTCATTATCCGCTATCGTAAAATGATATCGAGGGAATATTCCAGGGATTAGTAAAAATGAGTAGATCACTTAATGATATCGAGGGAATATTCCAGGGATTAGTGAAAATTAGTTAATCCCCTAAAAATATCTAAAGAATATTCCAGAGATTAGTGTAATTTAGTTGATCCCCTAACGAAATCGAGGGAATATTCCAATAATTACTGAAAATTATGTTGATCCCCTAACGATATCGATAGAATATTCAAGGAATTTGTGAAAATTAGTTGATCCCTAACGATATCGAGGGAATATTCAAGGAATTACTGAAAATTAGTTGATCCCTTAACGATATCAAGGGAATATTCCAAGAATTATTGAAAATTTGTTGATCCCCTAAGGATATCGAAGGAATATTCCAGGAATTACAAAAAATAGTAAATTCCCTAACAATATCGAGGGAATATTCCAAGAATTGGTGAAAAATAGTTGATTCCCTATAAATTATAAAAGAAATGATTATAAAAGAAAAAAAGAAATAATCTATGAAATATGAAACCTAAAGATAAACTTGAGTTGTCATATCGGAAAAAGTTCATTAAAAATAATACTTCCACTGTGTCCAGGATGGTCGAGTGGTCAGCGTCGCAAGAAGAAGTCAACATGGTGCTGGTTCGAGACCTGGAAACATCACATAATTTCTTTCTCCAGTTTTTTCCATTTAATTTGTATATAACAATATGTATCATTCAACTAATTCATATAAAGTCAAACGTACACGTACAAATGCTGTATATGCTAGAAAATATTTATTTTGGTATTCTTTTTTTATATCCTTCCTCTATTCTGGATATCCAGTGAATATTCAGGTAATATTCCCATTTGATCCCCTCATTATCTCAATTTTATTCCCTTGTTATTGATGGAATAATAATTTCGGTATTCCTTGCCCTTCCCTTGAAACCGAGGGAATATTCCAGGGATAATATATTTAAATCCCATAATTATTCCCTCTATATCATTTGGGGACATCCTCATATCGCGAATCGTCAAAATAGGACATCCACTAGATAACGTTGGGGATATCGAAGGAGTAAACCCAGGGAATTTCCCCGGAATATCCCGGGGATAATTTTATGTTACCTGGGTTGTATTTCTATTAAATTTATCAGTAAATCCTTCCAGTATCTACCTCACTGATACACTGATCAAATATAGCAGTGGGATGTGTATTTGATAGAGTAGGAGATAACAATTCTTGGGAAATAAGGAGATGTGTCTAACATTTTGATAACTATCATTAGTCCTATTGTGTAAAGGATCTACCTACCACAGAGCCCCCTGACTCAATTAAGGCTGATACACGGTTCACCCTATTTGCGTTCCAATTAGTTTGATATTAGAAAGATATTGTTTTTATTCAATTTGTACAACTGCTGTTGTGTCACAATTTGAGTTACACTTGAAACACATTGGATATCTTTCGTTGGTTATCAAAATGTGATGCAACAGCTCATGTATTTCACCCGAGATCTAGATGTATTCAAGGTAATAAAATGTAACGCAAATAATATAAACAAAACATGTTGCATTATTTTAATTGATTAAGCATAAATATACGTTTTAGACAATTTAGTCTTATTTCGAGCAAGTAAGTCAACTTTGTGTAAATTATGAATCTATATTCAAAGCGAAACAAGCCTCTAACTTATTCCTGGGTTAAAAGCGTGTTGCGCAGTCTCGAGATTGTGTAGATCTTTCATATATTGTTATATACATATACATTCTCACATGATCACATATGCATTCTTAAGTAATCGCATACAGAAAATTCATTTTAATACAATCGTTTATACGCATTGCACATACATTATCATATAATGGTATCTACACGTACATGAGCAATCTCATATAATCGTATATCTGCAATATGTGTGTCTATTTATACCCCACAATGATATTAATAAGTGATGTTGTTGGCCAAATAGTTCAGCTGTTCTCAGTTATAACTATAAAGTACATACTGTAACTATTATCAACTATATGGAGTGACTATCTGAAGAACTGCTCATTGTGCTAATTTATTTCTCTATCTAAATAATTAACAGAATGTGTTCAAGCATCCAGCATATTGATGTACTGATTTTTATTATTTAAGGTCAATAGTCTTTTATAATTAAAAAAGAATGTTTGATTTAATAGAGCAACGTTTCGATGTTATACACCAAAACCACAACAAAATAGCGGATGTTTTGAACTTAGTTCTAGCTTACTTTGTCTCGTTTATACTTCAATTTGTTGCTATCATTTGTTTTAGTTAGGAAAATCTTAAATATGATATAAAAATTACCATTGGAGATAGCAGAGGAAAATTTCAATTGGTCGTTATTATTAAAAAATATCAGAGTATTAAATATTTCATTTTTTTCATAAACATTCGTATTTTGATACAATTGTTCATTAATATATATAGTACCAACTAGTAATTATTTCGCGTTTGGTGACAACGGTTTGACTTTACAGTATAACTAAGTTGAAAATTAATTATAAAGGGTGATATCACGATCTAATTTGCATGTTGGTATATACATCATCAAACATTTTCATTACTTTAAAACATGTGAACAATATTTGGCATATTCAATATTTCCCTATAAACAAACCACATGTATTTCTAACCCCAGTTGGAGAATGTCATCATTTTCAAATCAATTTTCCCATCAGTTCAAGAGGATTCTAAGCATCAATATTCAATTTAAATCTACAGAGAAGACGTGAACAAATAACTTTGATAAACATGTTTTAGAGTGTTAAAGCATACTATTTTGCATCGCTTTAACACTCTCAAGTGCTAATTCTTAAATAACCTAAGCTACCATATCGTAAAGATTTACCGTGATGTTAAAAGGTGTAAATTATAAACAAATCATTTATTTAGATATTTTCAGGTTTAGTCTATAGACTTGTAATATTATATTCTGGATATTAATGATAAACCTTTTGTGTTAAGTTAATACTACATTTGTAAATATAAAAACATAATATAATAATTTGTAAATATTCTTATAGTTAATATTAGTCTTGCATTATTATTATAATGCATACAAAGTGTATTAAAATGTTGCTAAGTAAATGTGATATTAATTTTAATAATTCTCTTTTAAGTTTCATTCATTTCAGAAAGAAGTAAGAAAATTCTTTAACTCGGTATGCGGTATAGGAAATATATAAAATGATGTAAAGGCTATTATAATAATGAATTGAATAGAAATTCAAACTTATGGAAAATATAATAGGAAATAACTTCACTAGGATTAAAATATCTCTCTCTTTGCACAAATGAAAATATTAAAAAATTGTATATAAACCAATAAATATTTTGTAATATTTTGATACTATGTAAAAATAAACATAAATTAACTCTGAAGTGAACGCATTATTTCTATCATTTTAATTATCAAAATTACTAAAATATAAATTTATAGAACAATAATTGAATAATGTTTATCTTGGTTGCTTGGTAATGTTTATTTTTTCAAATTAAATAATTCTTTTCTATTGAATTTGTTAGTTTACAATAAATATAATTAAATTAATAACTATTATTTATTGCATTGTTTTATTTTCAGAACACATATTTCTACTTTGGTTTTCATGAATTATAAACTGTATGTTTTTGATATAGTAATCAACAATGGTAAGCTGAAGGGCAAGATTTGAGTTTTCAGTCAGTTCTACATTTTCGATGATAATAAATGGATATGTTAAATTCAACATTAGGACTTCTTCAAAACAAGGAAATTATTCCTCATTTTGTAGATATTCATGATTTTATAAATTATTTTCTGAATCTAAAATCGTTAGTTTAATTTCCAAATATGATATTTTTCATTCGATTTTTTTTTTTTATCAACAAAGTTTGAATATTTTTATTATTTACAATCTATCTCACAGAGAATGAATATAATATTATAAAAATATCTATACAACACTTATAAAAGTGTGATATCAAGCTCATCAACTAAAAAATAAAGTATCAAATTATTTTAGTTTGTTTTTAGCTTGCAAACTATAATCCCTTTTCCTTAGGCTATTTTAATCCCTGGAGATTATTGAATAAATTAACATTTATAATCTTAAGGAGGAGGAGAATAGAGAACCTGAGGCATAATTGATGTATAATGAAGTGACTTAGAAAGTAACTAAACTCTCTACTGTCAGCAAAAATACTCTTCTTACTATTTATGTACTTGTATATTCATTTTATTTCATGCTTAGGAGAAATATAGTAGTAAATGAAGAGTAAACAAATAAGTGCAAAATGAACTAGGTAAATGGAGAGTAAATAAATAAGTTCAAAGTAAACTAAATAAATGATGTACTGTATAAAATAAACAAATGGAGAGCAAAGTAAAAAGTTGCATAATTTGAAATCTCAAAATTTCAGTTTGACATCCACTTGTGAAATCATTTTATGCAATTAAGAACATTTTCATTCAATTTTGAGAATTTTCTATTTGCAATATACATATTTTCAATCCATTCATTCTCTATCCTCTTTTAGTGTATTTTCTCTAATTACAATATTCGTAAGTATTTTTCGTTTTGTGATTATTTGCTGTTATTTATTGAACATTGTGATTTTGTGGATCACTACTATTCAAACACTATAGATTTTGTTTTTTCTATGTGATATATTATGCAAAGTAAAACTGAAAAAAAGCAAAGTCTACTAAAAACGTATGCTAAATAAAACAAAAAATGCGAAGTATAGTAAAAATGCGGAAGGAAAACAAAATTGCAGAGTTAACTAAAAAAAAGATTGTAAATTAGTACAATTTATTATATAAATTTTATATGATCGAAAGTGTTAAATTCTATTCATCTGGTCACCCCAGATAATATTATTCATTAATTATTAGATACAATACAATTAAAATATATAGACAATACAATTACAATTAGAAATACAATACAATATTTAGAAAGTAAAACTTGTAAAGTTCAAACGGAAAGTTTTTCAATTAATTACAGTCTATATTTCACATTTATTTATATATTTTATAAGAAGAGTTTCCCAATATATTAAATTGTTTCTAGACAAGCGTAGAATAGGAGAATAATCTGCAAAACAAGTTTCCAAGTTCTTATTCTGTTTAATGACTATTTGCCATGGAACTGTAAAGAAAACTGCATTAAAATAAAAATTTCATAATATCTGTTCATAATAAATGAAATATACAATAATGCATGGATAATAAGATAGATAAGAGTTTGGTATATCCTATTAAAGAAAATTTCATATCCAATAGATAATTAAAATAATTATTAGGCACATAAAACAATGATAAATTGATATTTTATATGAGATATGTGAAACTGAACAATATTTATAATTCATTTTCCTCTTTTATTCACTAAAATTTCAAACGATTATAATTTCTGCTAAATTACTCATTCATAAGGATAATCAAATCGGTTTAAGATACTTTTTACATTTTGAGAATTTACCTTAGTCACTTCGGGAATATCAGGTAAAAGATCTCTCTAGCTTTTAGACAATTTAATCACCTCTAATTTCACGATTCTTTATAAAGTTCTCCATGAGTAAAGGATCTATCTACCAAAAACACTTACAAATGATAGATAACACATTTTTCACCTCTAATTTCACGATTCTTTATAAAGTTCTCCATGAGTAAAGGATCTATCTACCAAAAACACTTACAAATGATAGATAACACATCAAAAAATTATATATTTCTACAATTATTAAGTATAAACACAACTATTTTTTAGTTTACTTTTTCAAATTAAATTTTAAAAATTTAGATATATTATTTCAGTCATCGAAACTTGTACTTCAGATATTAATTTCAAAGATGTTTTCCTTTCATGTAAGTTCACACTGTGCAAACAATATAATCTCTGTGTTTTATAAACAAGAGGTTTTTGAAACTTTTAGTTTTACTGCCACTCCAAAAGTTTTCAGTGACAAGAAACAAAGAAACTGAAAACTGGAGAATATTTTCTCTTCTCCATTATATTGTACTTTTTTATATTCTCTCCATGGTATTAAATTAAAGTTAAAAAAATAAAGTAACATACAACACCATATCGCTGATATAGCAAATATACTATATAATGAAATCGTGTATAGTGAATGTGGTGTCATGAATAAGGAACCAACCTCTGATTCTATATAGTGAACAAATATTTTTAGGATATTAGTATTCAAAGACTGACGGCCATTTATGATTTTACAGTATTTTTCTTTTTCACTGGGAGTGTTTGACCATCCACCGCAGTAATTGTTATGCTAAATACCACAGGGCAATAAAGGCTCAACGTGCAAACTTGAGTTGTACTGTGATTTCCCTTTATGGTACCTCGTAAAGGAATACTATTAGCATTGTAAGCAAATTAATGGTATAGAGGAGTTAAGTAGATGGAATTCAATGCAATTATATATAATTATGTAAATTAATCTACTTAATATAAGTTTAATATTATAGTAAATCTGATGTAATTAAAGCTAGTTTCTATGTATTTCTATTCGGTGTAATTAAATGCTAGGCTTAATATTAGGTACTTGTTATATAGATTTTATTAGTTTTCTTTCCTTTTAAAAAAGTTCTTTCAAAATTTGAATCTGATAATAATTGAGTAAATTTTTATAATCCAATATTAACTCCTTCATTTAATACTATTTTTCTTTTTAATTATTTAAGTAAGCTAAAATTGAAGCACATACAATCTTTGCAATTTTTATCAATATATAATTTTATAATAAATTTAACATACACATAAATTTACAATACCAATAATCTCTAGAACTGAAGATTGTTGTAAATTTCCTTGCTATATATTTCATAGTACAATAAATCATTACTATATTTACTCTTATTAAAATAAATAATTTCATATTTTATCTTTACTTTTATAAATATAACAATGTAGTACTCTGAATATATGAGAGCTTTGTCGTACTCTCAATCATTAATAGCATTAACTCTGTAACGGGAAAAAGTACGGGAAATCCTCCAAAATTAATCCATCTCTTAGTATTTTTCTTCAGACCCGTCAAGTGCAGAATTCTGTCTTTTAATTGCCTTTGTGTGCGAGACCGGTATGATAATTTGAACTCTGATATTACCAAAAATTCTTTGAGTCCAGACTAACTAGCCATCAGAAAGGCCCGGTGTGCCAAAAAAGGTTTGGATTCTTTCGTCTGAAATTTTAAAAATATTGTAAGCAGCACATAAAATTTTTGAGATACTGTCTCTACTGCATAAGTTTCTATCGATACAGTGCTGCAAGAATAATGTTTTTATGGATAATGTTTATAAGAATAACTCTTCTCTGATTGGTCGGCAAAGAGGAGGAGCCAACAAGGGGTGAAGCACTAAACCAATAGTGCTCCGCCCCCTGTTGGCTCCTCCTCCTTGCACATATAGAAGTAAACTTCATCATTACCCGCAATCTAGAGAAAATAATTTGTGAAACGATGAACCGAAATTTTCATCACAGCACAATCGCATCAATGACCAGAAATACAGTTTAAAAAGAATGTTACATTACTTTTGACGCTCCTTGTACATTAAACCAATTCACATGTGAATAAAGCAATCTAGTGACCAATGGAGGGATATTTCTATCATAGGTTCAACTATTTCTTTCCAGTTATTTTGAAGTAAATTATTACTAACACCTCAGAGTGAGAATGGATAGACCTGAACATTGTAAAACAACTAAAACAAAAGATAAAGAATTCGAAATCGAAGTAATTTAACTTAGATTACTGTGTCAAAGGACAGGGGTTCGAGTCACGAAAAGAGAATTGGATTATTTTTCTTGATTCATGAATATTTATAAAAAACAGCTTTTCAAATTGGAAAGTAATCAATTCAATAAAATCAGACTTCTAGTTGAATATTATGCATTAAAAGTGTACCTAGTGATATTTATAGAAATGTATTGTAGATGTAATTGAATATATTTATTGTTCATAATTCAACCTCATTCAAATAAAACTGATACAAATTTTGTTGCATGTACAAAATCTGGATAAAAATAAATCTATTCTTTTCAAAACTCATTACCAATAATTTTTTAACATTCGGACAATATGGAAGATATAACATTTTCTTATTAGGTTCACTGGGTAATAACATGTAGAAAATAATTTCAATAGAACATACTAGAGTGGATATAGATTTGAAATGTTCCCATAAAACAGTACAATACTACCTATGTTAAAAAAGATATGTACAGATATGTATATACACAGATACAATTTAAAGTAACTATACAGACTCTTTATGTACAGAATATTTATATTTTTCCTATCTTAGAACATTCCTAAAGGATTGCAAGGGAATATACAGGGAATATGTAAAGATTAGGTGGGCTGTGGGAATATTCCAGGAAGATCCAGACTTGCTCTGTTCACCATTCCCGTCTGAAAGTAAATGACAGGAACATTAATTAATCTTTTGGAATGGTTTTCTTGGTATGGATTTAATTATACGCCTGAAATAGGTTTTCCCTTTGGAATATTATAATTGGTGATTATTGAATTAAATATTTCTTTGTGTAAATGAGAAAAGGAAGAACCAAAGCAATATTTAAAAAGGGTAATTAGCTTGTAAACAGAAATTAATTAACAGGCTGAATGCGATTTATAGATATTTTCTATTTTACTCTGAAGTCATTATAATTGAAGAATAGGCTTCATTTCATCCTTACTTCTTCAGTGTGTAGAAATACAAGCAAGCAACATTATGGCTACACTTTTCAATTTAATTCCGTTTTGAAATTTATCCATTGAATGTCATCAAAATAACACTGTGCATACATATGAATGTTTCAAAACTATATTCTTTTTAGTAAAACTGAATATGAGAATTAATATACTTCAATAGGTATGAAAAATGAACCGAACCATCTTTAAAAAATTGACCGAATTCTCGTACGAAATATTCCGCTTGGTTGATAACTGATACTTCACATGAAGAAATTCCTTCAATTATTCATCATTTACAAACTGTTTGACGTTACTGGAAACATTAATGGTTAAATTTAATCTGAAAAAGAATAATAAAATATTCCCATACTTCACTCTAAGGATACATTGTAATATTTTAATAGCAAGTTAGCCTAAAATACATTTATAAGTATGCACCAGACAAATCACTTCTTGGGAGTGTTTGAACAAAGCTCTGCACAGAAACTGTATATTGCAGCCAATAGCTTGAGAGACGAGTCATTGAACACTGAGTCAACATTGCATGTAATTTGGTTAGTTAAACATAGATTGAATGTATTGGATGTCTTGTAGTGTTTGGATAGTAGGTACAGAATGTATTGGATGTCTTGTAGTGTTTGGATAGTAGGTACAGAATGTATTGGATGTCTTGTAGAGTTTGGATAGTAGGTACAGAATGTATTGGATGTCTTGTAGTGTTTGGATAGTAGGTACAGAATGTATTGGATGTCTTGTAGTGTTTGGATAGTAGATAAGAATGTATTGGATGTCTTGTAGTGTTTGGGTAGTTGGTACAGAATGTATTGGATGTCTTGTAGTGTTTGGATAGTAGGTACAGAATGTATTGGATGTCTTGCAGTGTTTGGATAGTAGGTACAGAATGTATTGGATGTCTTGTATTATTTGGGTATTTGGTACAGAATGTATTGGATGTATTTCAGTGTTTGGATAGTAGGTACAGAATGTATTAGATGTCTTGTAGTGTTTGGACAGTTGGTACAGCATGTATTGGATGTATTACATTGTTTGGATAGTAGGTACAGAATGTATTGGATGTCTAGTATTGTTCGGATAGTATTACTTCTTTTGTTTTAAATAATTCATTGTTCTAAAATGAAGAAAGTATCCGTCACCTCACTATATATCATCCTTTCCTTTTAATATTTAAAATTCATTGAACGTTAAAAACTTTCACGTAAAATGTTTCCATTAAATGTTAGATGAGGTTCTCGTATCCTGATAAATAATTCTCGTCTCTCTTCAGACACCAAATTATTATGGTGTCTCATATTCCCGGTAGGAAAATTAGTTATTGGTCAATTATTGTCTGGATTTCTAACCAAAATATCTGATGATAGACAATTTGTGTTTAAAATTTAAAATTATTGATGGAGAGAGTCTGTTCTTGTCGTAGGACGTGGAGAGTTGATTTTCTATCTACCGAGGACAATCACCGGTTAGTACACCGATGATAGGAAATTATATTCATTTGACTATGCATATTAACTGACGACCATGTAGGGTAAATTTAAGTCATCGGCCCACACTAGTATTCAAGATACCTGAATCAGTGCAAGTATCATGGATACCACTCAAAATAATAGTCCAGTTACTAATATTTTATGTATTTTTTAAAGGATCGAAAATGTGGAACAGTCAGAAACTCTTAAATCACGCTAAAAATATCCGTGACTAGGAACAACTTACTAATATGGTAGAATTTAACGCGTTGCAATTCCCAAGCAGTTGACAATTCAATCGATAGAATAAAGCAGTCAATAAAGGAGTCAATATTAGTACAGTGTAGCAACTCAATGGAAGAACATTGACTGGAATGATAGAAATGAAGAGGTGTGACGTCATAGAGTACAGAGGAGAAAATAGCGAATATATACAACGTAATGCGGAGAATTCACCTTCTGCAATTAACATTATTTGATTTATCTTTCACAATCCACCGTGGGTCACTTTCAAATATTATCTTCTATGATTTCCCTTTTACATTATTCTTTTTAGAATAATCATCAATATTTCCCCTTCTACGACTTACTCCGTACGATTTCCGAAAATAAGGGAAAAGGAATTTTTTATTTCAAAATAAATGTTACGAATTTTTAGAGAAATATCAAATGTTCATATAAGGTTATGCATAAGTTTCATTTTTTCTCGGACACTGCAAATAAAAATTGATTTATATCGAGGTCATATTTGTATTCTTCTGAATTTTTCTTTGTATAAATAAGAGTTGATTTATTTGGAAATGTATTTTCTCTATATTTCATCAATATAGTTTATTGTATAAATTAAAGTTAGGAAAATCTGAGCTTAAAAGAGCCTTAAGTGTGTTTATACAAATAAAATAATATTTAATAATGATAGATGATACCTTCGCTGGGTGCGCTGGCTAAAGATTTATGCTCCATCATAGCCCTGAGGGTCCGTGTGGACCTCTCTTCGAAAGGTCCCAGTTTGAGACGACACTCCACCTGTACGCTCCCACCGGCTTCCAGGACCTGATTGTGTGGACAGTGAAAACATTTCAGGGAACTGCTCCATACGGCGTTAAAAGGTGTTAAATTTACTATAAATTATTAAATACATAGTTTTACAACCGAAATGTGTAACTTCTTGAAAGTTTTGATTTACTGAACTGTTCCACATATTCGATCATGCAAGAAAAAATTATACGAATTGACTCGTTATTTCAATTAGTATCTATGATATTTACAGAATTCATTGATAAGAATTAATATTTAAAGAAAAGTATAAAATATTCTCTTAAATCAACGAAAATGTGAAAATGTTCAAAAACTCAAAAGTTTTTTATACTTTTTTGTGTAATACAATTTCCAAAAAAGTGTTTTTGTTTATGTCACGGGCCTCCTATAAACCCTAGTTCATTTGTTGAGTATCAAGGGTGTTACAAAAGTCATATCACGGTGATAAGGTTGCAACAAGGTTTGCGTTTGGATGGCTGTAGAGGAGGTTAGAGACCGGATAAGAGTTTTAAGAACTCGCAACAAGGTTGCACATTTGCTTAGCTTTGACTGACTACCTGTGTCGCCATAGTGACTTTACTGCATTAGCTCTAAGAGCTGACAACTGACCTGCTCCTACAGTTTTCGATTATCATATTTAATAAGTGTGGACTCACCAGCTGGCCGGGAATGTGGAGAGATATTCCCTTGTATCTTCCGTCTAAAGTGTGACCATACTGCGAGAGATATCTCTTGGGGAGCTGGAACAGAGGAGTGGAAGAGAGGTGAAGTGAGAGGGAAAGGAAACAGACAAATTATATATGTAAAGTAAAGAGGAAAAGCAATGATGAAAAGTGAAGAGGCAATTGAAATGTAAAGTAGAGAGGTAGGGTAGAGACGGAAATGTTTGAATTTCTACACAATATTTCGAATTACATCATAAGTTACAAGTACATTTATAAATTATTCTAACTATTACAAGTGAGATTTGAAAAGGATAAATGAATGCTATAACTATTATAAACTATATACATAAATCTCTGTTCATTACAATCTATAGTACGATAACTCCAATAATAAATATTAATACTGTTAAACGAATATATCCCTTTTCAGCTCTTTATATAATACTTATCTATTACATGAGAACACTTGCATGGATCTGCAATGCATTTTAGGGAATCAATCAAAATATTGTAAATATTATCAACTCTTCTAGAATGCTCATTAAAAAAGAAATTTATTTTAGACTGATTTTTTTGAATCAAAATACATGATATATTTCTCATCTGTCGATTTAGCGCTTGAAATATATTTAAAAGTTAACAGAAAGTAACAGAAATAAAAGATTTGAAGAAAAAATCATCTGCAGTAAACTTAACTTTGCAAATTGCTAATTATTTCAGATTGCATACTAAATCTTAATTTTATTTAGTATACTAATCGTAAAATTCGGTAAACACACTAATCATTAAATTCAGTTCACTCCCTAATGAATAGTATCAGTGAGCATCATCTGATTGAGTATGCGCAGTAATCGTTAAATTGAGTTACCACATAAATTATTCAATTTTATTGGCACACTAATCATTAAATTCAGTTAGCACACTAATCATTAAATTCAGTTAGCTTACTAATCATTTTAATCAGTTAGCACGCTTATCAATAAATTCATTTAACACACTAGTTTATCCTTCCTTTCAATATTGTTTACATTCAATTCCTATAAATTTTCCCTAAAACACTCTACCCTGACCCTCATTCCCACAATTCAAAGCCATAATATAATTGCAATAAATGAATGCAGTGGTAAATAGAGGCCACGCTCACGGACA
Source organism: Caprella mutica (assembly GCA_947561585.1). NCBI lineage: Eukaryota > Metazoa > Arthropoda > Malacostraca > Amphipoda > Caprellidae > Caprella > Caprella mutica. The sequence continues at coordinate 95,134 of CANNZV010000453.1, read as the reverse complement.
GCGAAATAGCTAATTCAGGAGTAGGATGGTCGTACGTAACGCCTGATTGCCTGCTGTTACGACCACACATTACGCACTGGAGCAAAGTTTTCATTACCTCCCTGCCATCCATTAGCCAGTTGATCTTAGGTCTGGGTTCAGCGTAGAGGGCATTGGTGGGCTCGCACCCAACTGTTATGAGGTCAGATGTCTCGTACACTTCCCTCACACCTTTGATGAGTGGAGGTGAGAGCTTCTCTCCTGTGGAGTAGAGGGAAACAGAGGATTAGAGGGGAAATTACAGAGGATTAGAGGGAACAGTGGATTAGAGGGGAAACAGAGGATTAGAGGGGAAACAGAGGATTAGAGGGAAAACAGAGGATTAGAGGGAACTGTGGACTAGAATGGAAACAGAGGATTAGAGGGGAAACAGAGAATTAGAGGGAACAGTGGATTAGAGGGGAAATAGATGAGTAGAGGGGAGACGTGGATTACAGGTATACAGTGGATTAGAGGGGAAACAGATGAGTAGAAAGAAAAAGAGAATTAGAGAGGAAACAGATGAGTGGAGGGGAGCGGTGGATTAGAGGGAAACAGTGGATTAGATGGAGCAGTGGATTAGAGGGTAGCAGTGGATTAGAGGGGAAAAAGATGAGTAGAGGGAAACAGAGGATTAGAGGGAGCAGTGGATTAGAGAGGAAACAGAGGATTAGAGGGGAACAGAGGATTAGAGGGGAAACAGTGGATCAGAGGGGAACAGAGGATTAGAGGGGAAACAGTGGATCAGAGGTGAAACAGATATGTGGAGTGAACAGTCGATTAGAGGAAACAGAGGATTAGAAGGGGACAGTGTATTAGAGGGGAAACAGAGGATGAGAGGGGAACAGTTGATTAGAGGGGAGCAGTGGATTAGAGGTTAAACAGTGGATTAGAGGGAAAAGTTGATTAGAGGGTAAAAAGTGAAGTAAATGGTAAACAGTGGATTAGAGGGAAAAGTTGATTAGAGGGTACAAAGTGAAGTAAATGGTAAACAGTGGATTAGAGGGAATAGTTGATTAGAGGGTAAAAAGTGAAGTAAATGGTAAACAGTGGATTAGAGGGAAAAGTGGATTAGAGGGTAAAAAGTGAAGTAAATGGTAAACAGTGGATTAGAGGGAAAAGTTGATTAGAGGGTAAAAAGTGAAGTAAATGGTAAACAGTGGATTAGAGGGAAAAGTGGATTAGAGGGTAAAAAGTGAAGTAAATGGTAAACAGTGGATTAGAGGGAAAAGTTGATTAGAGGGTACAAAGTGAAGTAAATGGTAAACAGTGGATTAGAGGGAATAGTTGATTAGAGGGTAAAAAGTGAAGTAAATGGTAAACAGTGGATTAGAGGGAAAAGTGGATTAGAGGGTAAAAAGTGAAGTAAATGGTAAACAGTGGATTAGAGGGAAAAGTTGATTAGAGGGTAAAAAGTGAAGTAAATGGTAAACAGTGGATTAGAGGGAAAAGTGGATTAGAGGGTAAAAAGTGAAGTAAATGGTAAACAGTGGATTAGAGGGAAAAGTTGAACAAAGCAATGCATTGTTTTGAAATGATTTCAAAGCAACAAATTGATCCTTTTCATGAAACACAGTTATTACATTTATATTGACAATAATGGAAAAATTTAAATTTAAAACATAGTCCATTAAAATTCAAGTTTTTATCGTATTGAATTAAGATTATTTACTACAGTAGAACTAGAAATTTCAGATATCTGCAAGGGTAATAGAATAATAATAATCCAAATTAAGTTAAATAATAATAATTATATACTACTTCTAAAATGATCGAAAATTTGGAACTGTATATGATATGTTCGAACTGAATTTTCCAGGAGGAAATTTTTTGTAAAATTAGTAAGGTAAGTTTTCATATCCAGTGAAGCTAGTTGAAAATATAGTAATAAATATTTAACTTCCAAGATAAAACCAAACAATTCTATTTCAATTGAAATATAATCATCGTTTTAATATAAATGGAAACTTTACGTCTCTGAAACCTGTTTCATAGATTTGTATTAAGCTTCGTCTATACATATATGTGTGCCCAAGATATATTGGCAAACCAATGATTATCATTAATTATCAATAAATAAAGAAAAGAATGAAATTTCACATGTATAATGTACAAATAAACTATATAGTGCAATCCAATGAGTTTCTATTTAGAGGTTTCTTTCATGGGAACAATTGCAATAACAGTGGTAACAATTGCAATAACATTGGTAACAATTGCAATAACAGTGAGAACAATAGGGATATGATTACAGAGACTGTTCTCATTAGTCAAATAAAGGAGCCAATTTGCGGTTAGAAACATTGTGATAGCTTTTAGTTGCTACTCACACAGAAAAGTATCGGGGATTAATTGTAGATTAAGTACGTGTACCCCTTGGAATTAGATGAAATATTTTAGAAAAGACACATTGGGAGGTCATAAAAATATAGAATATTTCTACATGGATCTTTCCTATGGAGTTATAAATGATTTAATGATATGTAGAAGAGAGCATAGAGAATATTGAAATGATGATAAATGTACCTTTTATATGTAAAATGTACAGGGCAATTAGTGCTGATTGTTTTTTATAATTTTTGTGGTTAACTGAGACCTATTATACTAGTTTAGTCACCCAGGCTATAACGGTCTATTTAGGGATTCCGACAGAGAACTTGGATATAAATGAATTTAATTTTAGCAAAAATGACATGCTGCATAGTGTATGTAGCTTATTAATTGTGAACATATTTGTCAGTCGTTAGAGTCAGTGGTAGGTGGTTACGAACTTGGATTCAGTAGTTTGAAGAAGTCGTTTCAATGCAGTACTTACAGGGAGTTTTCAAGTAAGATCAGCCCTATATAGGGTGGACCGAAAAACATTTTTTTCGAAATTTGTGTTTGCATTATGGTATTTATTTACACAATGCTTTTAAACCTAATAGCCTAGCTGCTGGTGCGGGTGGACCAGTTTACATGAAAAAAAATCATTATATTTTTAAACTGATTTGGAAGCTGTCTTTTCATTACTTTTACTTCTTTACATAATAACAAGCGATTAGATAATAAAAGGTGATAAATGGTACGATGCTCATATCATACGCATTTATTAAATATATGAGGGGCATATGTATCATATATATCTCCAGTTATGAGATGCACGAGTGAGTTTGAGGGTATAGGGTCTAGTGTCTCGCTATAATCAGTTAACTGTAACCCTTAACGACTAACTAAGTAGTTGTAAATCAGCAATTGGCAGCTTGCTTAGCTCCGTACTGAGTGATAAGCCCCGTCCATACAATAATACCTAAGAAATATTTGTTTCTTATCTTTGCTTATTAATTTGATTCTAAATGGAAAATTATATTTTGAGGTTTACTAATGGCTATGTCACAAAATTACTTTGCTCTTTCATTTAGTCTTATCAATGTTTAGTTTTCATCGAGGTTCACAATATTGCTTACCTCTTTCATTTAGTTTTCATCAAGGCTCACAATATTGCTTACCTCTTTCATTTAGTTTTCATCAAGGTTCACAATATTGCTTACCTCTTTCATTTAGTTTCCATCGAGGTTCACAATATTGCTTACCTCTTTCATTAAGTTTTCATCAAGGTTCACAATATTGCTTACCTCTTTCATTTAGTTTTCATGAAGGTTCACAATATTGCTTACCTCTTTCATTTAGTTTCCATCAAGGTTCACAATATTGCTCACTCCATTCCATGGAATTTACAGCCCATCTAACACTATTAAACTGATCAGCAAATCGTGTCTGCTTGCTGTATCAATCACAATAAATTTCTCTGGCCCTATTTATCCCCTTATCGAGGACATAAAGTGAAATAAACTTCAAAGAATAATAAATAGTAACCTTAATTGTGATTGAAATTAAATTAAATCCTTGCACTTCACTCTGTTGTTTTCTAATGGATTTTCGTAGTAAATGACTGACACTGAATTATTTCTATCTATTGCAGCGACGGCATATGGAAATTATATCAGTGAATCTTTATTCAATTCAGCTCTCTATTCCATTATTATTTTATTTTAACTTAATATGCATATGGTAACTCTCGGAAAAAGAAGTTGATAATTTATCAGAATAAATTGTGAATATCTTAGAAAGATATAAGAAGAATAATGCCTTTGGTAAAAAATAGTGTTGATGATTTGTTAGTATACCTTATGGCTTCATCTTATTACTAAAAAAACAAATTTTCATAATACTGACATTAATTAATTCATATGAAAATTGGAACATTAACATAATTTAGAATATAAAAATTTAATATAATATTTATTACTCGGAAAATCCAAAGAACCATTTATAATATTTAGATTCATTGCATAATATTTATTACATCAAGTAAACAACAATAACTAAATAACTAAATCCTAATTTTATTATATTATTCATCTATGTGAAAGACAAGAAACATATTATTTTTTTTTAAATAATATATTTGAATAACAGCTAGACAGTTTTATCAAAATACAAATTTTAAGTGGGGCACTACATAATCTTCTATGGCCCCACCATACCTTTCCGCTCTCCATCTTCTATGGCCCCACCATACCTTCCCCCTCTCCATCTTCTATGGCCCCAAAATACCTTCCCCCTCATAATATCATATATAGGCACACATAACATATCCCTATCAATCTTCAATGGCCCAACAACACAAACCCACTCTTAATTATCTATGGCTCCACCATACCTCCCCCTCTTAATCATCTATGGCCCCACCACACAATCCCACTCTTAATCATCTATGGCCCCACCATACCTCCTCCTATCAATCTTCAATGGCTCAACCACACAATCCCACTCTTAATTATCTATGGCCCCAATATACCTCTCCTTCTTAATTATCTATGGCCCCACCATACCTCCCCCTCTTAATCATCTTTGGCCCCACCATACCTCCCCCTCTTAATCATCTATGTCCCCACCATACCCCCCCCTCTTAATCATCTATGTCTCCACCATACCTCCCCCTATTAATCATCTATGGCTCCACCATACCTCCCCCTCTTAATCATCTATGGCCCCACCATACCTCCCCCATTTAATCATCTATGGCTCCACAATACCTTCCTCATCTCAATCTCCTATGGCCCGACCATTAATTCCACTCATGTTCATTGTATTTATAATTCAGTAGGTAGCAAAGATGTGATTTCTTTGAATATTCATTGACTCTCTTCCTAGCTCTGGGGAAGAATAAGTTATCCTTCCTTTTTTATAAATTTCTTATTTGATGTGAAGAAAAAGAACCAAACCAAAAGGGAATCACTTTTATTCGAGATGTACTGAATAAATAATTATTATTCATGTTATATGATATCATTCCAATATCGGAATAACCACGACGGTAGCCGAGATTTCCAGTGAATTCAGTCTCGGAAAATTCGTTCTCATTTTAAAATGATTAAATTTAAGAACAATAATAGAAAAAGTTAAAACTATGAGTACTAAAATATGTAGTGTATTTATTAAAAGCGGATAACATTGTAAAATGATACGTGACATTATAAAGTTTTTGACAGGTTTTGACATTTATCCAATATAAAATTTGAGCGGAAAATTCGGTCTCAGGATAATCAGTATCGGAACTTTCGGTCTGAGGTATAAATAAAACTTATTAGTTAGATGTATCGGGGTTCGTCCCGACTTCCGAACCCCTCCCCCCCCCCTTCTCCCACTATCCCACTGCCAGGTCATTAAAAATCATGAAGTGTGCAGTGCAACAAGATAGCGGATGCGAAAAACTACATAATGACCATTTTTATTGAGAGACCAATTAGAATTCCAATACCTATCCGAGACCGAATTTTCCTAGAGCCACCCACGACATTTATGGTTACCCGGTAATAGACCAAATATTAGCTGTTTATCAACACTATTCAGTTATAGGTTTCTATAGCAAAGTTATATAGCTATTTCATAAAGTTGCTCATAAGTTTTCAAAAGTTAGAATGTTATTCAGTACTCAATGCAAAATGGTAGAAGTTTTAAATCGATTCGGAATATTTCTAGAGTGATAAACTTGTTCAGAATGTTTTTTCGTATGTTTTTCTTCCAATAATGTATATATTGGAACATGTGTGATGTTTAAATCATTTTAAGATATTGGCAATATGTATGTAAATACTTCTTTCAAATCATAAAAGTCATATATTTTGAAAACTCTGTCAATGTTGTGTGCTTACAATTATTGAAGAAATAAGGTCGAGATTAATTCCATATTTTTCAATTACAATGAGCCCTAATGATGACTAAATGTAGGAGCTGTAGTGGATAGTATCCTACATACAAAAAGACTATAAATGGAAGAACGATAGTATCCTACATACAAAAAGACTATAAATGGAAGAACGATAGTATCCTACATACAAAAAGACTATATATAAATGGAAAAACGATAGTATCCTACAATACAAAAAGACTATAAATGGAAGAACGATAGTATCCTACATACAAAAAGACTATATATAAATGGAAAAACGATAGTATCCTACATACAATCAGACAATAAATGAAAGAACGATGGTATCCTACATACAATCAGACTATAAATGGAAGAACGATAGTATCCTACATGCAATCAGACTATAAATGGAAGAACGATAGTATCCTACATACAAAAAGACTATAAATGGAAGAACGAGAGTATCCTAAATACAAACAGACTATAAATGAAAGAACGATAGTATCCTGCATACAAAAAGACTATAAATGGAAGAACGATAGTATCCTACATACAAAAAGACTATAAATGGAAGAACGATAGTATCCTACATATAAAAAGACTATAAATGGAAGAACGATAGTATCCTACATACAAAAAGACTATAAATGGAAGAACGAGAGTATCCTAAATACAAACAGACTATAAATGAAAGAACGATAGTATCCTGCATACAAAAAGACTATAAATGGAAGAACGATAGTATCCTACATACAAAAAGACTATAAATGGAAGAACGATAGTATCCTACATACAAAAAGACTATAAATGGAAGAACGAGAGTATCCTAAATACAAAAAGACTATAAATGGAAGAACGATAGTATCCTAAATACAAAAAGACTATAAATGGAAGAACGATAGCATCCTACATGCAATCAGACTATAAATGGAAGAACGATAGTATCCTACATACAAAAAGACTATAAATGGAAGAACGATAGTATCCTACATACAAAAAGACTATATATAAATGGAAAAACGATAGTATCCTACATACAATCAGACAATAAATGAAAGAACGATGGTATCCTACATACAATCAGACTATAAATGGAAGAACGATAGTATCCTACATGCAATCAGACTATAAATGGAAGAACGATAGTATCCTACATACAAAAAGACTATAAATGGAAGAACGAGAGTATCCTACATGCAATCAGACAATAAATGGAAGAACGATAGTATCCTACATACAAAAAGACTATAAATGGAAGAACGATAGTATCCTACATACAAAAAGACTATAAATGGAAGAACGAGAGTCTCCTACATACAAAAAGACTATAAATGGAAGAACGATAGTATCCTACATACAAAAAGACTATAAATGGAAGAACGAGAGTATCCTACATACAAAAAGACTATAAATGGAAGAACGAGAGTATCCTACATACAAAAAGACTATAAATGGAAGAGCGAGAGTATCCTACATACAAAAAGACTATAAATGGAAGAACGAGAGTATCCTAAATACAATCAGACTATAAATGAAAGAACGATAGTATCCTACATACAATTAGACTATAAATGAAAGAACGATAGTATTCTACATACAATCAGACAATGAATGAAAGAACGATAGTATTCTACATACAATCAGACTATAAATGAAAGAACTATAGTATCCTAGATACGATCAAACTATAAATGGCAGAGCTATAGTATCCTCGATATCATCAAATTAGAAAATTTGGAAGAACTATAGTATCTTAGATACGATCAAACTATAAAGAAACACAGCAAATTTCAGTTTTCCGGCAGAAAAAAAAAACACTTTCCAATAATGAGTGAAAACAATAGCATATTCAAATATTAGGCATTTTACTAATTGAAACAAATTAGTATAAAGTAAATTTTAATAACAAAAGTAACGAGAAGTAAATTTGCAATAGAATTCAATTTAAATAGTACAGAGAAAGATTAAAAAAGTTATATGTGTTTCACACAAGTTAAACGCATATCCATTATTCAAAGAAGAAACATTTTAGTGATGGAATAAATTATGCATGTACACATATTAAGTCTACCAGTGTTATACCAGTGAAGAGAAAAACTGGAAAAAGAGTAATTCATCTTTTAAACGTCGGCAAACGTCCTTTTTGAGAGACTGATGCTTAAAATTAGATCATGGCGTGCTGTTATATCATATTTCTCTATTTTAACACAACATTTTATTTGCAGTTGTGGTAAAAAGTTAACCTGAAAAAGGATGTACTGAAAGTGAAATAAAAAATTGAATGAAGTTATAATAAATGGGGTAAGTTCTTAATTATCGGTCAGTACTACATTTTAGGACATATAATAAAAAACAATAAAAAATTATTATTATTAGATAGCACTGTGTAATAATAATAATCTATATATTGTTTTTTCTTATATGACCGAAGATGTAGTACTGACCGATAATTCGGAACTTACCCTATACAGTATATGATAATTTCAATAATGTCTTTATAAAAAAAATCACAAAATTACCTATATATCTATTAATTAAATATATTTTATTGAAAAAATATTCCATTCATTTCAATCTTTTTGATAAGTTTAATATAATTAACACAAAAGTGTACCTAGTATTATTTTATCATAGCTATATAAATCACTTGGGAAAATTATTATTTATTTTTATAATTTGTATAAAATTTTGAAACCAATCACCTTTCTATTTTATTTTTATATTAATTTTGATTAGCTTGACACGTGGAAATCTCAACGGAATTGGGCAATCAACAAATATATTTTGCTTTTGGTCTAATCAACAAATATATTTTGTTTTTGGTCTAATCAACAAATATATTTTGTTTTTGGTCTAATAAACACATATATTGTGTTTTTGGTCTAATCAACAAATATATTTTGTTTTTGGTCTAATCAACAAATATATTTTGTTTTTGGTCTAATCAACAAATATATTTTGTTTTTGGTCTAATAAACACATATATTTGTTTTTGGTATAATCAACAAATTAATTTTGTTTTTGGTCTAATCAACATATATATTTTGTTTTTGGTCTAATCAATAAATATATTTTGTTTTTGGTCTAATAAACACATATATTTTGTTTTTGGTCTAATCAACATATATATTTTGTTTTTGGTCTAATCAATAAATATATTTTGTTTTTGGTCTAATAAACACATATATTTTGTTTTTGGTCTAATCAACATATATATTTTGTTTTTGGTCTAATCCACAAATATATTTTGTTTTTGGTCTAATCAACAAATATATTTTGTTTATAGTCCAATCAACATATATATTTTGTTTTTGGTCTAATCAACAAATATATTTTGTTTTTGGTCTAATCAACAAATATATTTTGTTTTTGGTCTAATCAACAAATATATTTTGTTTATAGTCTAATCAACATATATATTTTGTTTTTGGTCTAATCAACAAATATATTTTGTTTTTGGTCTAATCAACAAATATATTTTGTTTTTGGTCTAATAAACACATATATTTTGTTTTTGGTCTAATCAACAAATATATTTTGTTTTTGGTCTAATCAACAAATATATTTTGTTTATAGTCCAATCAACATATATATTTTGTTTTTTGGTCTAATCAACAAATATATTTTGTTTTTGGTCTAATAAACAAATATATTTTGTTTTTGGTCTAATCAACAAATATTTTTTTTTGTCTAATCAACAAATATATTTTTTTTTGTCTAATCAACATATATATTTTGTTTTTGGTCTAATCAACAAATATATTTTGTTTTTGGTCTAATCAACAAATATATTTTGTTTATAGCCTAATCAACAAATATATTTTGTTTTTGGTCTAATCAACAAATATATTTTGTTTATAGTCTAATCAACATATATATTTTGTTTTTGGTCTAATCAACAAATATATTTTGTTTTTGGTCTAATCAACAAATATATTTTGTTTTTGGTCTAATCAACAAATATATTTTGTTTATAGTCTAATCAACAAATATATTTTGTTTTTGGTCTAATCAACAAATATATTTTGTTTTTGGTCTAATCAACAAATATATTTTGTTTTTGGTCTAATTAATAAATGTATTTTGTTTTTGGTCTAATCAACATATATATTTTGTTTATAGTCTAATCAACATATATATTTTGTTTTTGGTCTAATAAACACATATATTTTGTTTTTGGTCTAATCAACAAATATATTTTGTTTTTGGTCTAATTAATAAATGTATTTTGTTTTTGGTCTAATCAACATATATATTTTGTTTATAGTCTAATCAACATATATATTTTGTTTTTGGTCTAATCAACATATATATTTTGTTTATAGTCTAATCAACATATATATTTTGTTTTTGGTCTAATAAACACATATATTTTGTTTTTGGTCTAATCAACAAATGTATTTTGTTTTTGGTCTAATCAACAAATATATTGTGTTTTTGGTCTAATCAACAAATGTATTTTGTTTATGGTCTAATCAACAAATATATTTTGTTTTTGGTCTAATCAACATATATATTTTGTTTTTGGTCTAATCAACATATGTATTTTGTTTTTGGTCTAATCAACAAATATATTGTGTTTTTGGTCTAATCAACAAATGTATTTTGTTTATGGTCTAATCAACAAATATATTGTGTTTTTGGTCTAATCAACAAATGTATTTTGTTTTTGGTCTAATCAACAAATATATTTTGTCTTTGGTCTAATCAACAAATATATTTTGTTTATGGTCTAATCAACAAATATATTGTGTTTTTGGTCTAATCAACAAATTTATTTTGTTTATGGTCTAATCAACAAATATATTGTGTTTTTGGTCTAATCAACAAATGTATTTTGTTTATGGTGTAATCAACAAATATATTGTGTTTTTGGTCTAATCAACAAATGTATTTTGTTTTTGGTCTAATAAACAAATGTATTTTGTTTTTGGTCTAATCAACAAATGTATTTTGTTTTTGGTCTAATCAACAAATATATTTTGTTTTTGGTCTAATAAACAAATATATTTTGTTTTTGGTCTAATCAACAAATATATTGTGTTTTTGGTCTAATCAACAAATATATTTAATTTTTGGTCTAATCAACGAATAAATCTCAGTATGTTTGTGATGGACACGACTTCTTTTTCAATTGTGTATAGATTATAACTAATAAAATATATATCCTCTGGATGACATTATACTTTGATTTACACCAACTTTATGTGACACTTTTGATAGGGTGTCTGTTTAACCTATTATTTGTGACTGACTTACCACTGACACCTGCTTCTTTTATAGTAGTATATATTTTGTACAAAGATTGTCATTCATAAATATCCTTTAGGTCTCATTACTTCGATTCACAACAACTTTATAGATAGAATGTATGTTTATGCATAATATATTGGTACCATAGATACGTGGATTATTATTAATGAATTATAAATTTTACTTATAAGATGTACTCAATGGCAGTATATACATTTTTTGCGGACACACTGTATAGATATATTATAATTTATAAACATCTTCTTTATAAATTGATAGAATTGATAGAATGTCATACAACTTTTCTAAACTAAGCTATATTTTAGCTCAACAGTTCCTCCTTTCCTTCACTCCCCCTACCTACACTACCCCCCATACATATCCTCCATCATCTTTTACACATCTTTACATTCACCACCTTCACTTCCTCCACCTTCACATCCCCTACCTATACACCCACCACCTCCTCTTCTCCAGCTTCAAAGTATATGAGACAATAATATGTTTAGTTTATGGTATCATGCATGCCGAATTTGCTTATATCCAATTACTAAAAGCGTAACGGACGAACATGCACTCACCAAAGAAGGAACATGCAGAATTATAATATGATGAAACGACTATAAAATTGAATACAATGTAATAATTATATCATTATACTTTTTCTACCTGTTTATGGGTATTGGGTATGTACAATGTTCTTATGCAAGACTATGAGACACCTTAATCTTTCTCACCAACATAATCATTGTTAATCATCTCGCACACTCTAAGAGTCAATGATTATTCATTTGCTGACAGCGTAAAAAGTTTAACTGCTCATTATTAATAATAATTTATTATTCAAAACATGAACAACAATTGCTGTATCTACATTGTTTGTATCATGGATACGCTAACGCTTAGATAATTAGCATATTGTTCGTATCAACGATACGCTTGACTTAATCACTAAATTAAGAGATTAAAAATCTACTCCATAAATTATTAGTCTTCCGACATTTTTATTTGAATAGATTATTCGATATGAAATAAAAATGTATAGTTCATTGTATTTGTAAAGTTTAATAATATTCAACTGTATAGCTTAAATTATTCCTTTGAATATTACAATATGATAAATAGTTATTTGAAAATTTAATGTGAGGAATGGAAATTTATATATTTTTTCTTAATTTTGTCTAACTTTAAAATCATTTTCTGGAGTATATTTAAATATTTTATATATATTAAAGTTTATCTATTAGAGAATTATAATAATTTGAATAAATAGGGAAACTTCCGAATTATCGTATAAGTTGAATTATCAATATTATATACTTTCTTCACATTATCGAAAATGTGAAACCGTACGATAACTTAGATCCTATACCTTTAAATTACATTATTTCAGTAGAGACATCACGGATCCTTCTAACTCTAAAAAAAACTTAGAAGGAAGTAACTGTTCAGGCAAGATGATTTATTGGTGATTTATTATTTAGATTACAGGTCACAATATATTATTTAGAATTTAGATTTCAGTGTATAATGTTTTATTTAGATTACAGGTCACAATATATTATTTAGTATTTAGATTTCAGTGTATAATGTTTTATTTAGATTACAGGTCACAATATATTATTTAGAATTTAGATTTCAGTGTATAATGTTTTATTTAGATTACAGGTCACAATATATTATTTAGAATTTAAATTTCAGTCTATAATATTTTATTTAGATTTAAATTTATAATATTTTTATTTTATTTTAGTATATAATTTTTATTTAGATTCTAGTTTATAACATATAATTAAGATTTTAGTTCATTTTAGGTTAAAATTTATTATTTAAATTTTATAAAGCGGAATAGATTTCCATGGATGGATTATAAATATACTGAATATAAGAAATTAATGCGTGTGTGTGGAAGATACAAACAATAAGAGACAACACGGATGAACGGACGCGTCTTTCATTATAGTATAGACATGTTAAAACGAATTCGTTAAGAATCAGACTTCAATATCAGTCTGACATGTAAAAAAAACACAGACTCTCTCAATCGTTAGGTTACTATAAGAAATATGGCTGCGTCTATTTATAGACGCTATCATCTCCCATCTTAATCAGACCACAGTGTATCATCACTATAGCTAAAAATAATACCCTGTGAGAGTAGCAGCTTGCAATGATTTACTGCAAAGATATCAAGCACTGACTTAATATGTTGGTTTGTAAATTGTAAATGAAATGTGGTAGGGATTAATAATTTGATATTGTGATTGAGGGGGACTTATGAACTTATTTTGAGATCAAAGGGAATAAAGAGAAATGTTAGAGAGGAAATGATAATTATATCTCTTTATATGTGAACGGTAAATTCGTCTACGGAAAATTGGTCCACGAAAGATTCGTCCACGGAAAAATCGTCTTCGGAATATTCATCCACGGAAAATTCCCCTAAGGAAAATTCGTCTACGGAAAATTCATCCACGGAAAATTCGTCCACGGAAAATTCGTCCATGGAAAATTCATCCACGGAAGATTCGTCCTCGGAATATTCTTCCACGGAAAATTCAAAATTCGTCCACGGAAAATTCATCCACGGAAAATTCGTCCTCGGAAAATTCGTCCACAGAAAATTCGTCCACGGAAAATTCGTCCATTAAATGGAAAATAACTTTAAACAAAATGTTATGATAAGTGTTTTCATATAAAGTAGTTTAATGTACATAGCTAATGTACTTTGTTAATTGTATCCATAAAGTTGGTTGTACAGCACAGTTGATGAATGTTTAATGAAACATTAATCTTCATAGTTATATAATAATTTTATTACTATAATTTAAGATAAAATGTTTGATGATTTTGCGTTCTTGAAGGTCCCCTCCAGTCTGCTTTTATTACTCCAATATAATTAATTATGAACAGAATACTCGGTCGATTTTTTTCTGTCAACTATTAACTGTCCTTAGCTCTATAAATATGAAGTAATTCCAGATTTTTTTTAAATTTAGTGTGGATAGGACCTTTAACACCTGAAGATGTTGTTGGCGTTGATGAAAATTTATGCGTGGATTCCAATTGAGTTTCTACCTGCTTTGAAGCTACGTACATTGGAACAAATCGGGGAAGACGAAACCTACGCGAAAATCCATTATATCCAGTTAAATACTAAAATGTTCAAAGAAGAGCATCCTAATATTTGGAATGAAGGAAGAAGAGTTAACACAAACTAAAAGAATTCAAACAAATAGAGCGTAAAAGGCCAAAATATCGAGAAATGGACGAGCAAATATAAAGCTAGTATTGTAGTACACTCTGAATGAAACGTAACTTTTCTTGACAAATATTGCGCATATTTGGCATTGCTGAAAAAGTCCAGCTTTCCAATTTAAATATTTGATTAGGTCATATTTTTTAATTTTAAATTATAAATAACATAATGTATTAGCTACATAGAATGAATTCTCCATAAACAGTTATAACTGCAGAATCTATGTTTTCCTTACCCAGATTTTTTCGACTGCAATTATCTTTTGCATACATTGTTAAGGGGCAATAATGCCTTTCTTTCTATTCCTAATTTTAGAAAATGGACGAATTTTCCGCGGACGAATTTTCCGTGACCGAATTATCCATGGACGAATTTTCCGTGGACGAATTTTCCATGGACGAATTTTCCGTGGACGAATTTTCCGCGGACGAATTATCTATGGACGAATTTTCCTAGCACCCTCTTTTTAATTAACCCGTGATACAATTTTGTTATTAACAAGCAATTATGAACCATTTAATGTGATTATAAACGATGTTGTACTGTATTTAATTATTATTAATAATCTACGGGCAAAACTTGTCATATTGTTTTCGACATTATGTAAACATCTATTTGTATTGACGTTCAATAGATATTGTATGAATGTTCTTCATTCCTTGTGGAATATTATTTGAATTGACTGCAAATGGATATTGTATGAATGTTTTTCATCCATAGTGGAATATTATTTGTATTGACGTTAAATAGATATTGTATGAATGTTCTTCATTCCTTGTGGAATATCATTTGTATTGACTGTAAATAGATATTGTATGAATGTTTGTCGTCCATAGTGGAATATTATTTGTATTGACGGTAAATAGATATTGTATGAATGTTCTTCATTCCTTATGGAATATTATTTGTATTGACTGTAAATAGATATTGTATGAATGTTTTTCATCCATATTGGAATATTATTTGTATTGACGTTAAATAGATATTGTAGGAATGTTCTTCAATCCTTGTGGAATATTATTTGTATTGACGTTAAATAGATATTGTATGAATGTTCTTCATTCCTTGTGGAATATCATTTGTATTGACTGTAAATAGATATTGTATGAATGTTTTTCATCCATAGTGGAATATTATTTGTATTGACGTTAAATAGATATTGTATGAATGTTCTTCATTCCTTGTGGAATATCATTTGTATTGACTGTAAATAGATATTGTATGAATGTTTTTCATCCATAGTGGAATATTATTTGTATTGACGTTAAATAGATATTGTATGAATGTTCTTCATTCCTTGTGGAATATCATTTGTATTGACTGTAAATAGATATTGTATGAATGTTTGTCATCCATAGTGGAATATTATTTGTATTGACGTTAAATAGATATTGTATGAATGTTCTTCATTCCTTATGGAATATTATTTGTATTGACTGTAAATAGATATTGTATGAATGTTTTTCATCCATATTGGAATATTATTTGTATTGACGTTAAATAGATATTGTAGGAATGTTCTTCATTCCTTGTGGAATATTATTTGTATTGACGTTAAATAGATATTGTATGAATGTTCTCCATTCCTTGTGGAATATCATTTGTATTGACTGTAAATAGATATTGTATGAATGTTTTTCATCCATAGTGGAATATTATTTGTATTGACGTTAAATAGATATTGTATGAATGTTCTTCATTCCTTGTGGAATATCATTTGTATTGACTGTAAATAGATATTGTATGAATGTTTTTCATCCATAGTGGAATATTCTTTGTATTGACGTTAAATAGATATTGTATGAATGTTCTTCATTCCTTGTGGAATATCATTTGTATTGACTGTAAATAGATATTGTATGAATGTTTTTCATCCATAGTGGAATATTATTTGTATTGACGTTAAATAGATATTGTATGAATGTTCTTCATTCCTTATGGAATATTATTTGTATTGACTGTAAATAGATATTGTATGAATGTTTTTCATCCATATTGGAATATTATTTGTATTGACGTTAAATAGATATTGTAGGAATGTTCTTCATTCCTTGTGGAATATTATTTGTATTGACTGTAAATAGATATTGTATGAATGTTTTTCATCCATAGTGGAATATTATTTGTATTGACGTTAAATAGATATTGTAGGAATGTTCTTCATTCCTTGTGGAATATTATTTGTATTGACGTTAAATAGATATTGTAGCAATGTTCTTCATTCCTTGTGGAATATTATTTGTATTGACTGTAAATAGATATTGTATGAATGTTCTTCACCGTAAGAGTTCATCCCTAGTGTAATATTATTTGTATTGACTGCAAATAGATATTGTATGAATGTTCTTCACCGTAAGAGTTCATCCCTAGTGGAATATTATTTGTATTGACTGTAAATAGATATTGTATGAATGTTCTTCACCGTAAGAGTTCATCCCTAGTGGAATATTATTTGTATTGACTGTAAATAGATATTGTATGAATGTTCTTCACCGTAAGAGTTCATCCCTAGTGGAATATTATTTGTATTGACTGTAAATAAATATTGTATGAATGTTCTTCACCGTAAGAGTTCATCCCTAGTGGAATATTATTTGTATTGACTGTAAATAGATATTATATGAATGTTCTTCACCGTAAGAGTTCATCCCTAGTGGAATATTATTTGTATTGACTGTAAATAGATATTGTATGAATGTTCTTCACCGTAAGAGTTCATCCCTAGTGGAATATTATTTGTATTGACTGTAAATAAATATTGTATGAATGTTCTTCACCGTAAGAGTTCATCCCTAGTGGAATATTATTTGTATTGACTGTAAATAGATATTGTATGAATGTTCTTCTCCGTAAGAGTTCATCTCTAGTGGAATATTATTTGTATTGACTGTAAATAGATATTGTATGAATGTTCTTCACCGTAAGAGTTCATCTCTAGTGGAATATTGTTTGTATTGACTGTAAATAGATATTGTATGAATGTTCTTCACCGTAAGAGTTCATCCCTAGTGGAATATTATTTGTATTGACTGTGAATAGATATTGTATGAATGTTCTTCACCGTAAGAGTTCATCCCTAGTGGAATATTATTTGTATTGACTGTAAATAGATATTGTATGAATGTTCTTCACCGTAAGAGTTCATCCCTAGTGGAATATTATTTGTATTGACTGTAAATAGATATTGTATGAATGTTCTTCACCGTAAGAGTTCACTCCTAGTGGAATATTATTTGTATTGACTGTAAATAGATATTGTATGAATGTTCTTCACCGTAAGAGTTCATCCCTAGTGGAATATTATTTGTATTGACTGTAAATAAATATTGTATGAATGTTCTTCACCGTAAGAGTTCATCCCTAGTGGAATATTATTTGTATTGACTGTAAATAGATAATGTATGAATGTTCTTCACCGTAAGAGTTCATCACTAGTGGAATATTATTCGCATCCTTTAGTGCTTACTGTTCAGAACATTAAAAACAATAAACATTAGTGCATAATATATCTCATTTAACAAAGACTACTAAAAGCATCAAGATAGCTAATAAAAAGTTTCTCATCTCACAGACATTAAATATTAGTAAGTGAAATAACGTAGCTGTGTAATTACCCCTTTAACAGATGTGTCTGATAGCAGAGGCCCTTGCTATCTTATTTACGATACCATCTGCTAACAGTGTTATTATTGCTGTTTTTTTAGCCCTGCACCTTTTTCTCTGTTTCTGCCTCGTGTCTTTGTACCTTTTGAGTTGATTGTGGTTAGGAATTAGAGGATATTTAGAATGTTTTTTCTTATTAAATAAAAAAGATGGATACGGAAACTGAAATAATTGGAATATTAGAATAAAATAATAATTTATGCTAAAAAATTAACATAAAATATTCAATTTTTTAAGAATCCACAATAAATATGTATTATAAATGTACAGGTTGGTTCTCAACCGCACCTATTAACCTTGTTCGAAATAATAAATATATAAATAAGCAATAATCATTTAAATATCCATTCTGATATTTATATACCCCAAGGTTATGTACTATATATATGTAATATTCAAACATATATATATATATACGCAAAAATGGCATATGGTTGCCATATAGAAGAATAATTAGGCAAATCTCACAATCCTATAGGAGACTATACCGCATCTCAGTGTCTGGGTAACTTAATTTATGAAGGACAAGGCACAAGCAGTCTATAGGGTATCGATAGCATTAATTACCCTGATATCAATTAGTTCACAGTTAAATTATTCGTAATTATAATCTACTTGCGATAACCAACCTAATAATCATGTGTATTAGATTCCTGTCTGTCAGTGAAATCAATACATAGAATTTGACAATATTATATATAAACATTTAATATATACTGACATTTTATTACTTAGAATTAGTTTCCTATCTTAAAATGAGAAATTATTAAATCTAATTCCTCGTTTTCTATTTCTGTCGAATCATTGATTACTTTTTTTGATGTTCAGGCGTTGTTTTGCTTTACGAGGCATCGCTTCAGAGTCTCATAATTCTGATGATAATATTTCAGGCATTTCTGATATTTATATTCGTTTCTTCTTCAGCTCTCAGCCAATTAAAGGGAGTTAATTATAGGAGAAAGTGTCACTTGATTTCTACTCAGGAAAAATATGAAGCTTGGTGCAGTCAGTGTTCAGTTTCATTTACATTTCTCGTATGACATCATTTTAGTCGCATAGTTAGATAATTTATCATCGGTAAATCGTTTTTTACTGTCGATTGAGCTAAATATTATCGTATTATATCCTAAAATATCAAACTAGTCGGGAGCTTTGGTCGTAAATGTCGACATATGAACTTAGAATTATGATAATTTATACGAAATGACGATTGGATTTTTAGTGAAAATCGCAACAAAATCACCGATCAAATGCCGTTTATAATTTTCCGACTGGGGTGCTTTGCCATCACATCTCCCTTATTTATGTCTGTAGTTTATAGGTTATGACAGAGAAATGATTTTATAGTATATAGAATTTATAGTCTTTGAAATTAGCAACAGTTGCAGTAAAATGTTGATTTGTAACTATATGACTATCGATTGGAGGGGGGCATATGCATGTTTATCACTTAGATGTTATGGTGGGGTCATAGAAGATATAATAGGTAACCCCCCACTTAATATGCTATGATACATCAATACTAAAACTATTTTTTCCTGTTCAAACCTATGTTAACGTCTTTGATCTATGTTATATCTTTAACGTTCATAATATTGTTTATAATTTATATCGCTATATGTTCATATGTACCCTATATATTACGATATCGTGCCTAATAAATTACGAGGCTTTCTTCTGAATGGATTCATTGTATAACTCAATATTGATGTTCATATCTATTTCAATACAAACTATTTACATTGTTTTGATTTATTCATTCGTTACTTGATGTTTGTTCATGATTCACGGAAAAAATAAACATAACCAACTTATAGTTTCAATAGAAAGGACAGCTTATTGGAGAGAACATATACTTGCTTGATTGAACACAAATACTGATATATTCTCCCCTTGTAAATTACATAAAAGGTTCTATTGAAAGGAGTTATTATTGCATTGAATTATAGAATAGGTATTAACTGCATTATTGATAAAAAGATGAATGATTGAATAGAGAAGGAGGAGGGATGATAACACAGAAAGAAAATTACTGTGGTGCCAAAGAAGATTAGGAGGGGATTCACCTCTAATCTTCTAAGGCGCCACTGCTAACTATGAATGTTAGCCCTTTATGCAACAAATTAATGTGGACGTAAAAAGTTATTTTTTAGACATAGGCAAAATAAACATTATAAATAATATTTTTTATTCTTTAGAATAAAATCACAATAGTGATAATATTTAATGTGAATAAATATATCTCAAAATACATCATTTGAAAGAACACATCTATGTCCTTTTAGGCCCCCTTCACACTTGCGTTTCTCTACGCCGCCTTTAAAAAAATGCTCATTGCAAAAGGTTTAGCTGCAATTGATTTTAACGAAGCCCTTCACACTTGCACTTTTTTTTCACCAACATTTTTTCTAACGCAAGTGTGAAGAACTCCGTTAAAATCAATTGTAGCTAAACTTTTTGCCATGAGCATTTTTTTAAAGGCGGCGTTGAGAAACGCAAGTGTGAGGGGCCTAAACCATAAAGTGAATCCCCTATATCGTTAAACCATCTACTTTTGACAACCTATTCAAATGACGAACAGCCAAGATTTTATTGAAATTTTCCCAATTATATATAATCTCTTCAATATTATTTAATAGTAGTGACTTTTCGCATTTTGAACTATGTTTTTGGCCTGTATTTATATTAGTTTCACTTTAAAATCCACACTTTATCAGTGCTTTTATATCTAGTTATTTATTGATTATGGACAATTATTTTGTACTTGGGCTGTTTAAATTCTATTTCGAATTAATATACTCTCCTGCTAAAACTAATGTATTTTATTACATGTAAAATATATATGGAATTTAAAAACAATACAAGAATAAAACTATTATATTAATTTATTCCCTTACGTATCATAATAATATTTTCCAAATTTCATATAATTCTAATCAATTGCTTGGCCGCAATAGATAAATTGGTCGTATTAAGTGGCAGGATCACAAAATCTTACTTAATTGTTTGCATTATACTAAACTTCCATATTTTTCAAATTTCCTATTTTATCATATAATTCCTAAGAACCAGACCACCAGATAAATAGACACACGACTGATATCATTAGAATAGATATTTCATGTTCAAAGTAGAGTACATCCTATGAATTGACTCAATCACCCCTGCAACATCAACCCCTCTGACAAATGTGGGTGATAAATAGTTGCCAGTGATCCGAAGTCATTTTTAGGAGATTAGAGCATCAAATAGATTTCCTCCGAGTCAAAAGTTAGTGAGAGACTCCATTGAAGATTTAGAGCCTAGAAGAACTGACTCGCTAAACTATTGAGAACTTCAGTCATGAGTCATAGAGGGGATTAAAGCTTAGGTATGAGTCAAGGAGAGGGATTATAGGCTAGCAATGAGTAAAGGGAAGGGTTTATAGGCTAGCAATGAATAAAGGGAAGGGATTATAGGCTAGCAATGAATAAAGGGAAGGGATTATAGGCTAGCAATGAGTAAAGGGAAGGGATTATAGGCTAGCAATGAATAAAGGGAAGGGATTATAGGCTAGCAATGAGTAAAGGGAAGGGATTATAGGCTAGCAATGAATAAAGGGAAGGGTTTATAGGCTACCAATGAGTCAAGAGGAGGGATTATAGGCTACCAATGAGTCAAGAGAAGGGATTATAGGCTACCAATGAGTCAAGAGGAGGGATTATAGGCTACCATTGAGTCAAAAGAAGAGATTATGGGCTACCAATGAGTCAAGAGAAGGGATTATAGGCTACCAATGAGTCAAGGGAAGGGATTATAGGCTACCAATGAGTCAAGAGGAGGGATTATAGGCTACCAATGAGTCAAGAGAAGGGATTATAGGCTACCAATGAGTCAAGGGAAGGGATTATAGGCTACCAATGAGTCAAGAGGAGGGATTAAATGCTACCAATGAGTCAAATGAAGGGATTATAGGCTACCAATGAGTCAAGAGAAGAGATTATAGGCTACCAATGATTCAAGGGAAGGGATTATAGGCTACCAATGAGTCAAGAGAAGGAATTATAGGCTACCATTGAGTCAAAAGAAGAGATTATAGGCTACCAATGAGTCAAGAGAAGAGATTATAGGTTACCAATGAGTCAAGAGAAGGGATTATAGGCTACCATTGAGTCAAAAGAAGAGATTATGGGCTACCAATGAGTCAAGAGAAGGGATTATAGGCTACCAATGAGTCAAGAGAAGGGATTATAGGCTACCATTGAGTCAAAAGAAGAGATTATAGGCTACCAATGATTCAAGGGAAGGGATTATAGGCTACCATTGAGTCAAAAGAAGAGATTATAGGCTACCAATGAGTCAAGAGAAGTGATTATAGGCTACCAATGAGTCAAGAGAAGGGATTATAGGCTACCAATGAGTCAAGAGAAGGGATTATAGGCTACCAATGAGTCAAGAGAAGGGATTATAGGCTACCAATGAGTCAAGAGAAGGGATTATAGGCTACAATTAATCCACGAAATAAGTAACAATACAAAAATGTTTACCTGTTCGACCATACTTAACTCATCCTTCACAGGTCTTATATTCAAGTTAGAATAAAAAAGTGTTTTTATTAGTTAATTTCATAATGTTCTATTTGCAAGTCTCTGCCAGATGTACAAGGTGACTAATTACTCACTCACATCACCGTCACACTGTTTCATGTGACTGCTTGTCATATTGGGTAGTGGTGAATGATAAATAGCTTTAAACAGAGCTTAAAAAGATATACTGAATGAATTATTAACGTGATTGAACATGCAGTGAACATGTTGAAAAATGTGAGCAATAAGTATGATTTTTGTTTAAATTTGAAACGTTTTTGCTCCTTTAACTTTTCAATTTCTTTTCTTCCAAATGCCGAATAGTTTATACCGAATGACCTGTAAAAAATAAATTCAGTGTCAATTCGACATACAGAAGCAAATCAAAATAACATTGCAGATTCAGCACATTCCCGCTTTTTGTGGTGATATTGCATATATTTTCTATTACATGGAAAAATGATTTCTCAATCAATTGAAGGAGATTTGAAGTCAAAGTGTACATTTTATTTAAATTGATACCATTATATACCAGTTAATATCATACCTTATTATTATAATAAAATCGATGCAAGAAGCAGTTTAAGTTGTGCAACAAGTATTTAATTTAGCCTCACTTAATATGAAACTGAATAAATGAACCAATTAAATTGAAGTGAGTAACACCATCTAATGTACCCTATCTGATGTAACACCATCTAATGTAACCCATCTAATGTACCCCATCTAATCTACCCCATCTAATGTAACCCCATTTAGTGTACCCCATCTCTCGATCTGAAAATAGTGATTCAATTCCCTCGTTTTCTATTTCTGTCGAATCATTAATTACTTTTTTTGATGTTCAGGCGATGTTTTGCTTTACGAGGCATCGCTTCAGAGTCTCATAATTCTTATGATATTTCAGGCATTTCTGATATTTATATTCGTTTCTTCTTCAGCTCTCAGCCAATTAAAGGGAGTTAATTATAGGAAAAAGTGTCACTTGATTTCTACTCAGGAAAAATATGAAGCTATACGAAGTTATAAAACTTTGCTGCAGTAGTTATAATGATATTCATTTCTTTAATGAAACATTAGTTAATATAAATAATCCATTAGTGATGTATGTACTTTGAACTAAATGTTATGATGTGAATTAATGAACATCATGTTAGAAAACATTAAAATAGGAAAACTGAATGTCATGTTTTCAACCTGGTTATTTCAGTTCCATATTATGATATGCGGTGATTTCACCGCTCTCATTTGACCTATAGTAAGTTCATCGCTCTTAATTCACCGAATAGTAAGTACACGGCGTGGTACGTTCTCCGCTCTCAATTCACCGCGTGTTATGTTTACCGCTCTCAGTTCACCGCGTGTTACGTTTACCGCTCTCAGTTCACCGCGTGTTACGTTTACCGCTCTCAGTTCACTGCGTGTTACGTTCACCGCTTCCAATTCACAGCGTGGTACTTTCACCGCTACCAATTTACCATATAATAAAAACACCAATCTCAAATCACCGCATGGTACGTGTACCGCTCTCAAATCACCGCGTGTTTCGTGTACCGCTCTCAATTCACTGCACATTACGTTTTCCGCTCTCAAATATTCACCGCATGGTAAATTCACCGCAAAAATAGTTTAATTCAAAATTTAACAATAATAAAGATTCAAAAGAAGATTCAAAAGGAGTAAAATAAAAAATGCTGCAGATCTCTTCTGGACCCTTCAGTTGTTTATAAGTATTTGCTATTAAAAGGATGATCGTAAACTAATAATAATGCGGAAGGTTGACACATGGTATTCAAATGCAAAATATAATAAGTATATCCTAATATATGGGAGTGTTTAAATTCATCACGCATGATCAAAAACTAACAGATATTTCCATTGAAATGTAGAGACATATTTTCTTCCTATTCATTACACATTAAATTTTAATCATTTCATAGCTTATTATTTATTTCATTTTATTCAATGATCCGGAATTGTACTCATTTTACAACCATACAGTTGTTAAACTCTTTTTTTGCCCTCGATTCGAGCGAATCATCAACATACATTACTAAAATGGAATTTAACATTTGGTGAATTTTCCCCTTTGTGAATTGCGAGCGGTGAACTTACCATGCGGTGAACTTACTTTACTCTGTGGTGAGTTTACCATCCGGTGAACTGAATTGCTAGAACATACCATGGAGGAAACTGAGTTGTGGGGAAATGATGACGGTGAACTTGCCATGCGAGAACTGAGTTGCTGTCAACTTACCATTTGATGAACTGAGCGTCGGTGAACTTTCCGTCGTTGAATAACTTCCATATTCATTTACATATCATTATGAATGACTATCAAATAAAGATAAAATGGACTAATGTTGAACTAAATGCAAAATAGTCACTTCCTTCTCTCAAACCTCTTCCAAGTGGATTATTATACAACAATCATTTTATTCGATGAATTAATACTCATTAAATGTTGTTCATATTGTAATAGGGAGAACAGACGCAATATTCTGTTTGACAATGAAAATCGCATTCCCAAGCTATAATGTTGCTCCCTCATCATCAAAATCCCTTCTCCTTCTTTATTCGAACATTTACCTATCCCTTTCCTTTCTTTATATCATTATTTTAGAAGAAATAGAATACAAATTATGTCATACATCATCTCGAGATTAAACTTTCGAGGCGATCGAACTCATCCAAGATATTTCAGATCAATGCCTATGTTGTTCCACCTTTAAGAGGGGTCTATATATTATTTAATTGACCAAATCTTAATGTAGGTACATGTAAGCACCATCTATTTGTATGTTTCGCTAAGCTTTCATTTATAATATTTTATATCAGTTGTCTATCTTAAAATAGTTTTCTTTAAATCAATTCATAGAAAATTATTAAGAGTGTTTAGGGTGGACTGCTATATTCTGAATTTTTTTTTAGTTTCAGGATGATTGGACTGATGATTGTTATGTACCGATATACTTCCATATTGAATTGATTCAATCGTTTACATCTGATATGAATGACATAAATATCTGATTTAGACATCATTAAAAATGATAAAGTGTAATGGCAAAACTATTGAACGACTTCATGTATCAAGAGTGTGTCAGTTGAAGCGAAATGATTGGCTTGCATTTCAAAAACTCATAAATGACTAATTAACTTCGAAGTTTGAATTATTTCTAATGTTCCCAGGTCAATTTTGCCTTGAAATCATCAAAATGAGTCAATATGGCTTGGTTCATAATATTGGGAGATATTGGTTCAAAATTGACTTACAGTTTGCCAGATTTTAAAACTTGACCAGGAGTTATTAATACTATTTGAAATTAATTATGGTGCAAATTATTCCTATGGAACCATCATGAAAAAGAAGAAATTAAAATCTAATAAAATTTCAGACGCGTAATAATTCACCATATGTTTTGACCAGTTATCTTACATTTCTAAAGTTTCGATCATACAGGTAACAGCGATACCAATTTAGAGAGAATTAAAGTCAAATATTCGAAAATTAAACTTGAAGATCAAACATTGACAATTATAAATTGAATTAATTAATTGGGTGAATTTTGATCAATTCTCGGGAAGGCTTCTTACACATGTCAGTTATCGACCGTAACGTCACAGGACCGGTCCGACTCCTCTCAGTGATTTAGTGTCAGTGAAAAAATCTATCGTTACTTCAATTTAAACGGACACCTTCACACAGTACCGGCTGCTCTCAGTGCTAAAATATCACGGAAACCTGACATGAATGAAGAAGCCTATATTCAGAAAAATAAATCAAAATATAGGTAAAAGAAATCGAGAAAAAATATCAGTCCCTCTCTTAGCATCTATCATTAATCTCTTATTTATTAACAAATGTAACGAAGGAAATATCCCATACGATATTGTAAAACACCATATTATCAATATCTATTATTATATCCTGATATATAGATTTAAACTAGCAAAAAGAAAACTGGGAGATGTGAAACTCTACGGATTTTGGAGCTAGGATTTGACTTCCTATTTCGTTTTAACGTTAGAGTTATACAGTGAAACTGCTGCGTTATGCAGTTTTGCGTTATGAAGATCTGCGTTATGAAGTTTTGCGTTATGAAGATCTGCGTTATGAAGATCTGCGTTATGAAGCGCTCGAGTAATGGAGGACCTGAGTTATGAAATGCACTCAAGTTATGAACTATTTTCTTTGTTTAAAATATAGAAAACTATATACGTCGTGAATTTTGTTCTAGTTATCCCTCAAAGAGCTGAGTTTTCTCCAATATTTTAATCATAAAAAGCAATTAGTGCCCCTGAGTTATGAAGATACCACTGTATTTTGTTTTTACTTCATTTTTATATGTTCTATTTATCAAAAAAAATATTCTAATTTTATCGTATTCTAAATATTCTAATTTCATCGTATTCTAAATATTCTAATTTTATCGTATTCTAAATATTCTAATTTCATCGTATTCTAAATATCCTAATTTTATCGTATGCTAAATATTCTAATTTTATCGTATGCTAAATATTCTAATTTCATCGTATTCTAAATATTCTAATTTCATCGTATTCGATTCATAGTCTGTAAAGCAATATGGCAAAGATACTATCTAACATTTTGAAGGTTTGTTTAGTACTACCATATAAAGGATATGTATCTACTTTCTCTCTCGAATTTTAGGTTTATCCATTGAGGATTTTTTTTTCAACAAAAATAAAATAACAATTATAACATCGTTTTTTCTTATATGACCTAAGATGTGAAACTGACCGATAATTCGTAACTTACACTACCGCTAAATTAGATAATAATAATACAAATTAGAACCGGAAACTAACTCCTATAATATTAATAATTGATTTAAATGTTTATACAATATACACTGAAGAGTCTTAGTGCTAATCAATATGGGAGACTGTGATATCATTTATTAAAGGAACCTTTGTTAGAAGCAATTAAAGATGAGTTAAACATGACCCTGTACCTAGCACAGTTATAGTTACAGAGTCATTACTTATACTAGGTAATAACTCAAGTATCGCTCATTAATTTCAATAACGTCATAACTCAAATGTTGCTCATTAATTCTAGCTAATTACTATATAACTTATATGTCATCCTTTGATTTAGATTACGTCAATAACTCCAAAATCGCTTTTTAATTTCTATAACGTCATAATTCAAATATCCCTCATTAATTTCAATAACGTCATGACTTGGAAATCGGTGATTGATTTCAATAACGTCATAATTCAAATATCACTCATTAGTTTCAGTAACGTCATAACTCAAATTTCACTCTTATATTTTATTTACTTCATAACTCTAATAACGCTCATTAATTTCAATAATATCATAATTCAATTATCGCTCATTAATTTCAATAACGTCATAACTCAAATTTCACTCATAAGTTTTAATTACTTTATAACTTAGATGTCGTTCTTTAATTTAAATTACTTCATAACTCAAATGTCGTTAATAAATTTCAATAATTACGTCATCAGCATAAGTAACGTCGAAAGTCAAAAATTGCTCATTACTTTCAATAACGTCATAACTCTAGAGACGTTTATGTTGTGCTATGTTGCAGGAAGTTTATGATGATTGATTAATTAATGATGATTAATTTAAAATGATGAAAAACAGATTATGGTAAGTTCTTCGATCATATATGAATAAACAATATAAAAATTGTTATCATTACACAGTGCTATCTAATACTTTTTATATTGTTTTTTCTTATATGTCCGAAGATGTAGTACTGACCGATAATTAAGAACTTACACTGACTGTCCAATGAAAATTGACCATTTTTGAGATATGCCGTTACTGAAAATAATGAGCGATATAAACATTTTAAAGATATATCGTTATCTAATGATTGTCAATTATCGTCCATTATAATCGTTTTTCTTTTATTAAATAATATCATAATTTCTATCATTAGGTATATTGTTTCTTGGATTTAATATATATTGCAATTGGATTTTCAAATAAAATAAAACCACAGGTTTGATGAGTAAATTGAAACAAGATCCAACGAAAAATTGAAATAATAATTCTTTGCAAAAAATGGTAAAGAATCGATCTAAAATTTCTAGAATTTTCAAAAGTCACTCCGACTAGAGGACCTATTAGCCATAATACCCTTTACCCACTAAAGTTAGATAGTATATTTACCCTATTTACTTGTTGATTAATGTTACCTAACTATGTCAGTCGCGTCCAATTACTACTATTCACTATTCCTATCCCACCGCTCCGTACCATTTATTCATGTCCAAAAGTTTACCTCACTATCATATTTCAAAATCCTGATTGCTGGAGTAGAAGTTAAAATCTTCTGTGCTGGTATATATGCACCAACAAAAACTGACTTCGCTTTGAAGTACATTTTATTCCACTGAAATAATAAATGGAAATATTTTGCATTTTGATGTGGAGATGGGAATTATTCGTTTGCAGAGTCGCTATATAATTACCTTCGCAGAATGCGGGAAGGTCATATTTTCATCGGACTTTATTTATTTATTTATTTATCATCTTGTTATTCGCTTAACTGAAAAAGTGTTCAACCAAATTGCCTGAAATTTAGTGAAGCGATTGATCCATGTCCAGTGACCTTCTGCTAGAATTTTGGGAGCGACCCGGTTAAAGATCAAGGTCATGGTCATTTATAACTCAAAAAGTGTTGAACCATATTGCATGAAACTTGATGGTACGATTGGTATTATCCAGTTAACAGTTTAATAGATTTTGGGAGAGAATGGGTCAAAGGGGCGGCGAAGGGTATGCGCTCTACCGAGTGCACATAATCTAGTTTATAATAAATTACATATTGGTATATAAAATATTGGTTTTTCTATATCCTTCAATTAATTTGTCCTCATTGTTCTCTCCTAGATACAGTGCACAGTCTTTGTCTCATTGTTCTCTCCTAGATACAGTGCACAGTCTTTGTCTCATTGTTCTCTCATAGATACAGTGCACAGTCTTTGTTTTATTGTTCTCTCATAGATACAGTGCACAGTCTTAGTCTCATTGTTCTCTCTAGATACAGTGCACAGTCTTTGTCTCATTGTTCTCTCTAGATACAGTGCACAGTCTTTGTCTCATTGTTCTCCTAGATACAGTGCACAGTCTTTGTCTCATTGTTCTTTCATAGATACAGTACACAGTCTTTGTCTCATTGTTCTCTCCTAGATACAGTGCACAGTCTTAGTCTCATTGTTCTCTCTAGATACAGTGCACAGTCTTTGTCTCATTGTTCTCCTAGATACAGTGCACAGTCTTAGTCTCATTGTTCTCTCATAGATATAGTGCACAGTCTTAGTCTCATTGTTCTCTCCTAGATACAGTGCACAGTCTTAGTCTCATTGTTCTCTTATAGATACAGTACACAGTCTTTGTCTCATTGTTCTCTTATAGATACAGTACACAGTCTTTGTCTCATTGTTCTCTCCTAGATACAGTGCACAGTCTTAGTCTCATTGTTCTCTCCTAGATACAGTGCACAGTCTTAGTCTCATTGTTCTCTCATAGATACAGTGAACAGTCTTTGTCTCATTGTTCTCTCCTAGATACAGTGCACAGTCTTAGTCTCATTGTTCTCTCCTAGATACAGTGCACAGTCTTTGTCTCATTGTTCTCTCCTAGATACAGTGCACAGTCTTAGTCTCATTGTTCTCTCCTAGATACAGTGCACAGTCTTAGTCTCATTGTTCTCTCATAGATACAGTGCACAGTTTTAGTCTCATTGTTCTCTCCTAGATACAGTGCACAGTCTTAGTCTCATTGTTCTCTCATAGATACAGTACACAGTCTTTGTCTCATTGTTCTCTCCTAGATACAGTACACAGTCTTTGTCTCATTGTTCTCTCCTAGATACAGTACACAGTCTTTGTCTCATTGTTCTCTCCTAGATACAGTGCACAGTCTTTGTCTCATTGTTCTCTCCTAGATACAGTGCACAGTCTTAGTCTCATTGTTCTCTCCTAGATACAGTTCACAGTCTTTGTCTCATTGTTCTCTCCTAGATACAGTGCACAGTCTTAGTCTCATTGTTCACTACAATTAGAACACATGTCTAACGCTCGGCCATGCATGTGTTGGAGTCCTACCAATTTAATGGTCACTTAGCTTGATTTATTGTGTCGACAGTGGAGCGGCGCGGGATATATTTGGAATCATAGTGGAACGCAGAGCGTACCTAGAACCATTCCTAGTCAAAAATACTACCTAATGGTTGATAGCAGCTGGAATACTTCCAGCAAACCCTACGGATTTTGGGACAATAAAGGGAGGGCTTTAAAATGTCGCCCATAAAGGTGTCAACAAGGAAATTATCGAAGCTTATCCAGCTGAAACTTTTCGCTACGAGAATCTTACGATTTCTTGAGTTTCAATTGTCGGGGAATATTTGATATGTAGATGATGGAAATAATAATTCAGAAGTAGCGTAAGGAAGTTTCTACCAACTTATATTTCTAGTAAAAGTTACCAATTTCTTCATAAATTATTTATTGTTGAAAACCGTGAATGTTGAATAAATTTGGCTCTATGTCAGGATATAAATAAAGTTTTATTATTATTCGCAGTTAATAAAAAAGGTCACAAAATATATATTATCATTGAAAGGAAATAGATAAATGCAGGGATAATATTGATACATAATTAAATGACTAAATAATACTTTAATCCCCATATCCTATATTATAGGTATAAGACTAGGAAAAAATTGAAATTTGATTTCCATTTAAATCCCATTAGGTTTTGATGGCATTCTTCGGATAAGGACATTGCCATATTGCCGTTCAACACTCTGACCACAATCAGATCTAACCAACTGCTTCAAATGACAGGAAATTTGGCTCTTTTACATCACGGAAATTGGCCAAGAGTGATCGGAATGAGATGAAAGAGTTATGAGATAAGAGTGGTGATGAGAGAGGAAAGAGTTACTATAGATAAGAGTGGTGATGAGAGAAGAAAGAGTTACTAGATAAGAGAGGGAAATAGAGAGGAAAGAGTTACTAGATAAGAGAGGAAAGAGTTACTAGATAAGAGAAGGAAACCATTTTATCTACATATACTTAACTGCTAACTAAGAATATTCATACCATTCTAACTGTTGTTAATGTGGTTCATATAATTAGAGCCCGGATTTATTATTCTAACGAAAGTAGTCGAAAATATTTGGGAAAATAGTCTTTATAATAGCAGAGTGTGTCCTAAAATTGATTCATTTCCTTTCTTGTATCAATATTGTAGAAACTTTCAGTAATTATTTTTCAAGATTAACTATGCAATCCTTGATTATTTATTTAAAGTTGATGTTTAGATACCATTCACAGAACTTAGGCAACATTCAAGGCAGCTGTGTATCCTATGTATAAGACTATATGATTTTAAATGGTTTGTATATTTAATAATAATTAAAATCTATTTTTTTAAACTATCGGAGCAAGTAAAGATAACAGGACAGAAATGGAGCTGGCAAAGATAACGGACCAGAAAATATGCTATTAAAGATAACGGACCAAAATACATTTTTTATTTTTAAAAAATATTTGCTTTAGTATTTTATAAAAATGCAACCTTATAAATGATAATATTAATGATTATACATTAAATTTTCATATTTTATTAATTAAAAGAATTGGTGAAAATATGTGATCCAGTTTGAAAAATGGAAAAAACTTCTGCCTAAATCCTTGAATGTGGTATCTATGATTCCAAAATTATGATCTTATTCCAATTATTTGCTGAATAATAATAATTTAACCAAGTAAAGACAACGGACCAGAATTTAAACTAGTAAAGATAACGGACTAGAATTTAAACTAGTAAAGTTAATGGACCAGAATTTAAACTAGTAAAGTTAACGGACCAGAACTTAAACTAGTAAAGTTAACGGACCAGAACTTAAACTAGTAAAGTTAACGGACCAGAATATAAACTAGTAAAGTTAACGGACCAGAACTTAAACTAGTAAAGTTAACGGACCAGAATATAAACTAGTAAAGTTAACGGACCAGAATCTTTACTCCATTTATTGTACAATGAACTAAACACCACAAGAAGGAAAATAAAAAAAAATACCTATAAACAATGTTGATGTCCAAGTCACAGCCAATTATGAAAATGAAACAACAAACTCAGATAGAACAGCACAAACCAAACACAAAAACAGTAACAAAAATGCTTAATGTAATAGGCATGATATTTTTTAATCCAACAATTAATAAAGGAATAATTTACATTTTACTGACACTTTCTACTGTCCTGCTTAGCCTTTGTCACTTACAATTACTCCTAATTTTGAAAAGCTTCTTTCAACTTCAAGTAAAGTTACAGTCGCATAATTCCACACAATATCCCTTTCTTGCTTTCCAACAATTATGTCTCATATTTTGGTTGTACAGTGAAACTTCTGAGTTATGAAGTATTAGTTACTTCATAACTCAGGGACACTGATAGTTTTCTATGATCGGAATCTTGGAGAAACTACGGTTTTTGAGGGATAACTATAATGACCGAATTTATCACGTATATCATTTTCTATAACATTAACATAGAAAATCTTCATAACTCAGGTTCTTCATTACTCGATTGATTCACAACGAAGAACATCATACCTTAAAAGGTTCACTGTATTTCCATAACCAGGATCGTTGGCATCAACATGTTCACCTTTTTTCCTTCAGCATCTGCGTTCCTGTATAGAATATATATTATCGCGATTGATTACAATATACATACCTGTCAAATAAACACATGCTGTGTATTTAATTGATATGTATTAGTAATATTCTAACTATTGATTGATGTCACTAATAATAGTCTAGATGTTTATTATTGTTGTTCATAACATTATAATCTAAACTGTTGATTAATGTATTTCATAACATTAATGCTGTTGATGAATGTGGTTCATAACATTCATACTGTTGATGAATGTGGTTCTTAACATTCATGCTGTTGATGAATGTGGTTCTTAACATTCATGCTGTTGATGAATGTGGTTCTTAACATTCATGATGTTGATGAATGTGGTTCTTAACATTCATGCTGTTGATGAATGTGGTTCTTAACATTCATGCTGTTGATGAATGTGGTTCTTAACATTCATGATGTTGATGAATGTGGTTCATAACATTCATGCTGTTGATGAATGTGGTTCATAACATTCATACTGTTGATGAATGTGGTTCATAACATTCATGCTGTTGATGAATGTGGTTCATAACATTCATGCTGTTGATGAATGTGATTCATAACATTCATGCTGTTGATGAATGTGGTTCATAGCATTCATACTGTTGATGAATGTGGTTCATAACATTCATGCTGTTGATGAATGTGGTTCATAACATTCATGCTGTTGATGAAAGTGGTTCATAACATTCATGCTGTTGATGAAAGTGGTTCATAACATTCATGCTGTTGATGAATGTGGTTCATAACATTCATGCTGTTGATGAATGTGGTTCATAACATTCATGCTGTTGATGAATGTGGTTCTTAACATTCATGATGTTGATGAATGTGGTTCTTAACATTCATGATGTTGATTCATATGAGTCACATCAATTCACCATGTGTCGCTGTTTTCCAAATCAGTTTAGGGGCAATTCTTCACATTTCCAAGGCAGTAAATTTACTCTTCGACAGTTGCTAATGCATAATTTACGAGAGAGGGAGAGAGGGAGAGTTTGCTAGAAAACAGAAAGAATCAGTTACTGGTAACTTCCCCCGTGGTAAGATCCACCAGGTAAATACTCACCGCAATAAATTACCCCACCGAAACCGGAAATTCCACAGCAAAATACTGGGTTTCGTTTACATTGGGTATAACATTAAATAAAACAGATATTAAAACAACCTGCCTATTGGTGGCAACCGGAAAACTGTCCTGTATAACATTTCATTAGTGATAATTCTGAAATCAAAATCATTGGTCATAGTGTGTATATGATAATATACATTACATTTATTATACGTAACTTTTAGTAGACATTTTTCTCTACTAAAGTTCACCGTTGGGGGTTCTAAAATATCCATATGCGATTTCAAGTTATCTGTGATTTAAAATGTGGTGCTCCCCTAGGTATATTTTGAAGTTTTCCCATTTTTTTAATCTTAAAATTGGTATAGAATATTATATTTGTGGCATGTGTGTTTTTTCTCTCCTTACACTTCATAAACAATTTGAATGTTTAATTTTGAAAAAAAAATCGTTGATGGAAATTCATAAATGTTGTTGAAGTAATAAGTGTTTAAAATCCTATATATATTAATGATATTTTCACTTCATTAATAATTAACGTTAGCTTTCATTCTCAGCTCAGAGTTTTCATATAAAAATTTCCTGTCAATAGTATTGACAAATGAGAAGTTGGTCACAGTTAAAAAGTAACGGATTCGAACTGCTGTAAAAAATAAATGGCGCCCAATCCTTTTTATTTCGTGTCTCTTCAAATCATGACATTTGATATTATTTTTACTATTGTATATTATAATTTATGAATATCTTTACCTGATAGAAATTTATGAATGATTTTGGAAGAAAGAATTTGTTCTCCACTTATTCATATAATAAGATTTTATTTATCTTATATTTTTAAGATCTCCCCCATCAAGAAAGCATTGTTTATGGGATGACATCGTCCCAATATTGGCGACATTGTCCCACTATTGGCAACATTGTCCCACTATTGGCAACATTGTCCCACTATTGGCAACATTGTCCCACTATTGGCAACATTGTAACAATATTGACAACATTGTAACAATATTGGCAACATTGTAACAATATTGGCAACATTGTAACAATATTTCTAACATTGTAACAATATTGGCAACATTGTAACAATATTGGCAATATTGTCCCATTATTGGCCAAATTGATACAAAATTGACATTAATATAACAATAATGAAGCCATGTCTTTAAAATATTGGGACAATGTGGAACCAAGACACAAAGCTAATTGGACACTCTTTTCTCCACACTGATTTCTTTACCAACATTTCATATTAACAAGGCAAATGAAACACAAATTCTCCTCCTTTTTTATGCTCATTTCACATCTAAACATTTGCACTATCTCTTCTATTTGAACTGCTCTAGCTATTCTACAAACTGCCTACACGCAGTCCAACTCCATGTTACGTGGACGAATAAAACCACTCGGCTTGTTATCATCAAATAAATTCCAGATATGACAGTACAAAGGAATGGGAACAGTCAGGGAAATTACATTTTTCAATAGTGGCCACACAGAAATGCATGTACCTTTTGCACTAGTCTCATCTTCACGTCATTTCATGCCTTTCAAGATACATTACTTCCAACAAACAAAATTCTCGTTCAATTCGAGAGGAATATGCGGAGTATAACAAGCTGCATGTATCATGTTTATACTTTTTATGAAGGTTTGCCTGGAATATAGATGCAATTTCGTAACAATGGTGGACGTTAAAATCATATTTTATTTTGTGATTTGAAAGCATTTTCCCATGGTAATTTAATGGGACAGGTGTTCGAATTCTGAAATTTATATGATTTTTTTTCCACATAATAGCACAGATGATTGTAATACATAAATTATATATTCAAGTATCTAAAGTATTTTTTTAAATAGGTTTCAGACTGTCTATAATTTTGTGGTGCAAATGAAATATTGGAAAAAAACCTAACTATATATTCTACATAGTCATAGTTTGGAACATATTGCTAACTTTTGTCAATGAGCAGTTAGTGCAGTTTCTTGAGGCAACTTTAGCCCAATGTTGTTACAATATTGCCCCAATGTTGTTACAATAGTGTCATAATATTGTAACAATATGACCCCAAAGTTGTTACAGAATTGGGACAGTGTTGCCTCGAGAAACTTCGCTAACTCGGTGATGAAAAACCCAAAGATTTAAAAAAAGTGAAATTTAATTGTAAGAAATTTAAACTTTACACTAATATTTTCAGGATTTGTTATAAAAAGCCTTGGTAGAATTCTATGGTGGGGTCATAGAAGAATATTTAAAATTATATCTTATAATTCTGCTGCCCAATCATAACATTTTTCTTCATAAAATACGCATCATTGTAAGTTCATTAGAAGACGAAGTGAAGGGATGGCTGGTTTAGATAGAAAATAGTAGTATTGTTTTCAATGCAATTATAGTGTCTTTTTAAACAAAAAGTTTAAATTTTAGGTTTCAATTGGATGTAATAACTTTAGTGAGTGCCTTAATTAGAATAAGAATAATAGAATAATGAGTATCCTAATCAATAAAAATAACAATAGTATAATGATAATAAGTAGGTTATTGAGCTATCTGACATTTTCGAGTTAAGCCTCTATGTAGTAGATAAATTCTTTACCCGATATGACTGAGAAAAATCATCAAATTATTTCAAAGATAAATACAATTACAAATTATATATTTCAAATCAAATCTTACTACAAATGGTTTAAATTCAATTACAAATTGATGTCACTGTATCTCACCATTAATGAATTCAAACTGTTCTTTTTAAATCATGAACATTAGGTTATTGATTTTAGTTGCGAAATATATACATACACTCTCCCAAAATAGCATTCATACATCATACAAGTAGAATTAAGAAGTCATACTAAATATTAATCTAAGACACTTCGGGTACACTAAAATCAGGAAGATTCGATGAGTACAAAATTTGCCTTTCTCTTCTACACCATCAAAGTTTGATCTTTGTCTATTCGTTGAAAATCAGTGGGATGAAGACATCCAGCAGTAACATTTTATCATGTAGGGTCAGCTTTATGTTGTCGAACAGATCAACAATTTCGATCACAGGAGGTATATAAATTGATATAACTTGTAATTTCAATTGGTATCCAGGATACCTGCAGGTATCATGGATACCAATTGAAAATACAGTAGAATTCTTCCATAGTTGACTCCTCTATAGTGAACGTAGAGTCCGTCGAGTAAGAGAAAAACCCTCTATAGTGAACACATTTTCTTTTCCATAACATGGCAATTAGTTTCTTAAAACAGCCATTCATTACAGACTGAAGAAAATTTGTTCATTATTTTGGGGTTTTCTCTTACTCTGGACACTGCATTCACTATAGAGGAGATCTACTGTATGAGTTCAATATTTTTTTTTTCTTTTATGATGGAAAATGTGACTTTGTTAGATAACACTAAACTTAGCACACAAATAGAGGAAGAAATCTACAATTCCTTTGATTCTTAGCTACATTTTGGGACCTACAACTAGTGATTCATGGTTGGTTACATTTTTTACACAATGATTTTTATACAGGTCAGAAAGTTCTTTTTATAGTTTTTTTAACAATATCGTTCTCATTTAAGTGAATTAAGTTTTTTTAGTTCTCCTTCGACAACATCAATCAATGTAGGTACAAAAGGTTTACAAATCATCATCTTATATCCTAGGCATTACAAAAATAAAATACATAGTAAATTATCTCAATGAAATCACTAT
Organism: Caprella mutica; assembly: GCA_947561585.1. Classification (NCBI taxonomy): domain Eukaryota; kingdom Metazoa; phylum Arthropoda; class Malacostraca; order Amphipoda; family Caprellidae; genus Caprella; species Caprella mutica. The sequence continues at coordinate 56,687 of CANNZV010000453.1, read as the reverse complement.
ATATAGAACAGTTTAAATTTTCACACTATTAAACTTCAATACAAATACATAAAGTAATTTAAAATTTAAAATAGTTACATAATAACAATAACTTACCAATGCCCTTTTTATTAATGTTTGCACTTGTATAAAATTATATACAAATTTCATTGATTTACTGTTATTATTTTTGGTATGATTGTGTAAATTGAATTAAATTACAAGTTGCAATGTTATAATCTAATTTTAGTACAATAATCTCAGAATATTAAATTTGTCATATAATCATATTTCTTCTTCTTAACTAATGATGAGGTGAAACTGTGCAGATTTTCTTTCTACTCATCTTCTACATCGAAAAGTGCAATGGGATGAAGGTGAAGAAGATTCAGTTCCAACATCTATGAGTATTTCTCTTTTGAGTATTAATATTTTCATCGGCAACAACATGATATATCAACATTTATGATTCGGAAAATCTACCATGAATTCTAGATAATCCTTTTTTGGAATCTTAATAGGGAAGTGAATCCTATTTCGGTTTCCTAATAGGAAAGTGAATCCTATTGCTGTTTCCTAATAGGAAAGTGAATCCTATTTCGGTTTCCTAATAGGGAAGTGAATCCTATTTCTGCTTCTTAATAGGGAAGTGAATCCTGTTGCTGTTTCTTAATAGGGAAGTGAATCCTATTTTGGTTTCCTAATAGGTAAGTGAATCCTATTTTGGTTCCCTAATAGGTAAGTGAATTCTATTTTGGTTTCCTAATAGGTAAGTGAATCCTATTTCAGTTTCCTAATAGGTAAGTGAATCCTATTTCAGTTTCCTAATAGGTAAGTGAATCCTATTTCGGTTTCCTATTAGGGAAGTGAATCCTACTTTCGAATGGGAATCTCACATCCAAATATCCAAGTGTTAGGTTCAGATAGTCTAGTAGGGGTAAATTTTAGACGAAATATAGCAGGGCCGAAGACCAAGTGGTAACCCTTATATGGGTCAGTTCCGAATTGTCGGACTGTTCAACGTTTTCGATCATATAAGACACATGTACGTAATGATTACTATTTAATTTTTATTATTATATTAGTACCCATGATAGCCGCAGGTATCACAGATATCAATTAAAACACATGTAGATTTAAATGGTAATTTTTATGTACTTTCGTCTTTCAAGATCGAAAACATAGAACCGTTCGATAATTCGGAATTCAATTTTACAATCTGTTTGGGATTAAGAATCGTGTATCCGTCTCTATTCGAAAGATGCTTACGGATGATATTTCAAGGTAGATGTAGTTTTGATCTATTGATCGTGGATGTTAAATCAGAAAATATTCTACAACATCTACGTCACATTCACTTTTTTGTCGAGATCACTATTATGACATCATAATATTTACTGACCAAATAGAAGTAGATAGGTTAGGTTGGAAGAGGGTGTTACTCATACTTGACAATGAATAAGAATCACTGCTTCGAAATTTTTCTAATTTCACTGTTGAAAGTCAAGTATTGGTAATTTTAGAACAACATATTCTGGTTTAAAACAATTTAGTAAGCATTATGATATCTCTAGCAGATGTCTAGCAATGTACCATAGAATTAATACAAAAACTTATAAAAACACAATGGGTAATTTAGCTAGAACATATTTTTCAGTCTAAAGTCTAAGTAAGAGAGGAAGCCATAGGGTGTGTTTGACAGTTCCATTAAAACAGCAAGGGATGGGAATTACTATGAGACTAATTGTGATTGATAATGCTCTAAAAATATAATGAACACTGTGATCATCAATTAACTAACATTGGTCATTTTATGTCTACTATAAGCATACTCTGCTTAAGAAGACCAAACTCGTGTGAGGATATATTGGTTGTGAAATTTAAGTTCTATATTCAGGAAGGAGTTTAGAAATTTTTCGTGAACGTTGGTCGTCTTAAGCAACGTTGGTCGCCTTAAGCAGAGTGCGATGTATAAATGATAAATACATTATTTTCATCAATTCCATATATAAACATATCCACATCACATGGTTTAATCTAAAGTAACCTTAAATAATAGAAAAGAATCAATGTACATTAAAGAAATAAGATAGATACACTATTAGCAGCGGGAGGGAAACCATCTTTGCAGAGCTAGACAATCCACCTTCTGAACCTATTAGGAAAAAAGAATACTTAATTAACATCGGAATGGAACTTTGAACAGCGGCACTGAAGAAATACCTAGCTTCCAATTTCATAAATAAAAGATTCTAATCAAAACTATTTGGGTGGAGTGAGGCCTAGCCCTGATATTGAAATGAACTTCTAGGAGGGAACTTTTTTAAACAAAGGGATGGCAAATTGAAGAGCACAATCTGTTATTTAGTTAATAGATAAAACGGGGGAAATAATTAATGGGTTCTATATATATTGAATTTATTTGAGATAAATTTTACTTGAAACATGAAAAAATGGTTTTACTCTAGGGCAAGTTCCTAATTATCGGTCAGTCCCACATTTTCGGTCATATAAGAAAAAGCGATATAATAATAATTGTTTCTCTAGGATTGGTTGAGTAAAATAATTATTATTGTATCGTTTTTTATTATATGACCGAAAATGAGGAACTGACCGATAATTAGTACTTACCCTATAAACTTTACGATTTATGCAGTTACAAGTTATGCCAACGAAAAGTTGAAAGAATCGCTATTATCAATAACAAATATCTTACCTATATAGTAGAGATTCAAACAACCCGTGTACTATTCATATTGATTTAACATTTTTTAGCTGCATTTTTCAATGCCTATTATGCGTTACCTGTTGCTGCAGACAGAGAGAAGAAATAATCTTTCATTTTGACTCGTAATGTTTTAACTGCTCTCGATTCGAGGGGCCCAAGCGTTGCTCTGCACTCTATCTGAATACTGCCGCCCGAATCCACTATCTGAAACAAGAAAGGCATTGGTGCAGATTATAAAGGCAGGAATTAACTTATATTTATTTGAAGGAAAGTAAGGAATTTACCCCTCATTTGACTCTCTCAAAAGTTAAATAAATTAAATAGTTGGGAATTTATGTGTATTATTTCTATTTTATCACCCTAGTCGTTCAACAGTTTTTATTTTTACATACCTAAAAAATAAGGTTATTTGATGACTTGGATATTTTAAATTTAGGTAAAAGTGATATACAACACTGGTTCGAAAATTCAAAAAGTATTAAATTCTTACGGTGAAGAACATTCATACAATATCTATTTACAGTCAATAAAAATAATATTCCACTAGAGATGAACTCTTACTGTGCAGAATAGTCATACAATTTTCTATTACATGTAATATAATTTTTTTAAATGTATTATATAATACCTAAAATGTTGTGACAAATTCATTCACGTCTGTTTTTTATTAGTTTAAAATAAAAGCAGTCAAAAATTAAAGATAAAAAGCACACATGCATCTTAAATTAAGGTCTTTCTGATTATCTTTTAAATCATTCAATCGAGAGTTAATTATCTAAATGATCTATTCAAGGGAGATTTGAAATTCAAACTGGTATATGAAGACTACACTTTAATTAATGACTAAAATATCACATTTTAATTGAATATCACATATTTTCGGATGAGCCCAGGTGGCAATGATTATCGGGCCAATGTTGTCCCAATGTTGCAAATGTTATCCCAATATTGCCAATGATGTCCAAATATTGCAAATGTTGTCCCAATATTGCCAATGATGTCCCAATATTGTCAATGTTGTCCCAATATTGTCAATGTAGTCCCAATGTTGCCCCAATATTGCCAATGTTGTCCCGATATTGCCAATGTTGTCCCAATATTGCCAATGATGTCCTAATACTGCCAATGTTGTCTAAATATACCCATATATTGCCCATGCTGCCCAAAATACTGCCAATGCATTGCAAATATTGTCCCAACATTGGCCCAATAAGCATTGCTACCTGCGAGTGAAAGACGTTCATTTTGACGTTCTATCATCAATTAAATAAACCAATTTACTCAAGCATTTGAAATTGATTTTATTTCGTGTTTAACGCATTAAACTAAAATAATTTTAGTAACCCAAGCTTGAAGTTAAGAAATTTAATTTAATAATTAAAAGGCAATATTTCTGGTAGAACAAAAAAAAAAAGATTGATTTTCGTCCAGAAAATAACTTTTTTTTAGTATGTAAATAGTTTTAATTTTTTCTTTTATCACCAGTTTTCTCTTTTATCACCAGTTTTCCCTTTTATTTCACCAGTTTTCCCTTTTATTTTACCAGTTTTCTCTTTTATGTCACCAGTTTTCCCTTTTATCAACAGTTTTCTCTTTTATTACCAGTTTCCTCTTTTATTTTACCAGTTTTCTCTTTTATTTCACCAGTTTTCCCTTTTATTTTACCAGTTTTCTCTTTTATTTCACCAGTTTTCCCTTTTATTTAACCAGTTTTCTCTTTTATCACCAGTTTTCACTTTTATTTCACCAGTTTTCTCTTTTATCACCAGTTTACTCTTTTATTTCACCAGTTCTCTCTTTTATTTCACCAGTTTTCTCTTTTATTTTACCAGTTTTCTCTTTCATCACCAGTTTGCTCTTTTATTACCAGTTTGCCCTTTTATCAACAGTTTTCTCTTTTATTTTCAGTTTTCTCTTTTATCACCAGTTGTCTCCTTTATTACCAGATTGCTCTTTTATCACCAGTTGTCTCCTTTATTACCAGTTCTCTCTTTTATTACCAGTTTTCTTTTTTATCACCAGTTTCCTCTTTTATCACCAGTTTTCTCTTTTATTACCAGTTTCCTTTTTCATCAACAGTTTCCTCTTTTATCACCAGTTTTTTCTTTTATCACCAGTTTTCTCTTTTATTACCAGTTTTTTCTTTTATCACCAGTTTCCTCTTTTATTACCAGTTTTCTCTTTTATTACCAGTTTCCTCTTTTCTCACCAGTTTCCTCTTTTATTACCAGTTTTTTCTTTTATCACCAGTTTCCTCTTTTATTACCAGTTTTCTCTTTTATTACCAGTTTCCTCTTTTATCACCAGTTTTCACTTTTATAACCAGTTTTCTCTTTTATTACCAGTTTCCTCTTTTATCACCAGTTTTCTCTTTTATTACCAGTTTCCTCTTTTATCACCAGTTTCCTCTTTTATCACCAGTTTCCTCTTTTATTACCAGTTTTCTCTTTTATTACCAGTTTTCTCTTTAATTACCAGTTTCCTCTTTTATCGCCAGTTTCCTCTTATATAACCAGTTTTCTCTTTTATTACCAGTTTCCTCTTTTATCACCAGTTTTCTCTTTTATAACCAGTTTCCTCTTTTATCACCAGTTTTCTCTTTTATAACCAGTTTCCTCTTTTATCACCAGTTTCCTCTTTTATTACCAGTTTTCTCTTTTATTACCAGTTTTCTCTTTAATTACCAGTTTCCTCTTTTATCGCCAGTTTCCTCTTTTATCACCAGTTTTCTCTTTTATTACCAGTTTCCTCTTTTATCACCAGTTTTCTCTTTTATAACCAGTTTCCTCTTTTATCACCAGTTTTCTCTTTTATAACCAGTTTTCTCTTTTATTACCAGTTTTCTCTTTTATTACCAGTTTCCTCTTTTATCGCCAGTTTCCTCTTTTATCATCAGTTTTCTCTTTTATTACCAGTTTCCTCTTTTATTAACAGTTTCCTCTTTTATCACCAGTTTCCTCTTTTATCACCAGTTTTCTTTTTTATCACCAGTTTTCTCTTTTATCACCAGTTTTCTCTCTTATTACCAGTTTTCACTTTTATTACCAGTTTTCTCTCTTATTACCAGTTTTCTCTTTTATCACCAGTTTTCTCTTTTATTACCAGTTTTCTCTTTTATCACCAGTTTTCTCTCTTATTACCAGTTTTCTCTTTTATCACCAGTTTTCTCTCTTATTACCAGTTTTCTCTTTTATCACCAGTTTCCTCTTTTATCACCAGTTTTCTCTCTTATTACCAGTTTTCTCTTTTATCAACAGTTTCCTCTTTTATCACCAGTTTTCTCTCTTATTACCAGTTTTCTCTTTTATCACCAGTTTCCTCTTTTATCACCAGTTTCCTCTTTTATCACCAGTTTCCTCTTTTATAACCAGTTTCCTCTTTTATCACCAGTTTCCTCTTTTATCACCAGTTTTCTCTTTTATCACCAGTTTCCTCTTTTATCACCAGTTTTCTCTTTTATCACCAGTTTCCTCTTTTATCACCAGTTTCCTCTTTTATCACCAGTTTTCTCTTTTATCACCAGTTTTCTCTTTTATAACCAGTTTCCTCTTTTATAACCAGTTTCCTCTTTTATAACCAGTTTCCTCTTTTATCACCAGTTTCCTCTTTTATCACCAGTTTTCTCTTTTATCACCAGTTTCCTCTTTTATCACCAGTTTTCTCTTTTATCACCAGTTTCCTCTTTTATCACCAGTTTCCTCTTTTATCACCAGTTTCCTCTTTTATCACCAGTTTCCTCTTTTATAACCAGTTTCCTCTTTTATAACCAGTTTCCTCTTTTATCACCAGTTTCCTCTTTTATCATCAGTTTCCTCTTTTATCACCAGTTTCCTCTTTTATCACCAGTTTCCTCTTTTATCACCAGTTTTCTCTTTTATCACCAGTTTTCTCTTTTATCACCAGTTTCCTCTTTTATCACCAGTTTTCTCTTTTATCACCAGTTTTCTCTTTTATCACCAGTTTTCTCTTTTATCACCAGTTTTCTCTTTTATCACCAGTTTCCTCTTTTATAACCAGTTTCCTCTTTTATTACCAGTTTCCTCTTTTATCACCAGTTTTCTCTTTTATCACCAGTTTCCTCTTTTATCACCAGTTTCCTCTTTTATCACCAGTTTCCTCTTTTATCACCAGTTTTCTCTTTTATCACCAGTTTCCTCTTTTATCACCAGTTTTCTTTTTTATCACCAGTTTCCTCTTTTATAACCAGTTTCCTCTTTTATAACCAGTTTCCTCTTTTATTACCAGTTTCCTCTTTTATCACCAGTTTTCTCTTTTATCACCAGTTTCCTCTTTTATCACCAGTTTCCTCTTTTATCACCAGTTTCCTCTTTTATCACCAGTTTTCTCTTTTATCACCAGTTTCCTCTTTTATCACCAGTTTTCTTTTTTATCACCAGTTTCCTCTTTTATAACCAGTTTCCTCTTTTATAACCACTTTTTTCCCTCAGCTTTATATTCTTTGCTGTAAAATTAATGGCAATAAATTTATTTAAGTTTATTTTTATTAGAGAAAAGTTCGGAAAGAAATTAAAACTAAACGTCATGATTTTTTTTCTTTGAGATAATATTGAAGCCGAATTTCTATCACTGTTTTTTTATCATTTAATATAGTTTTTATATCTAACCTTATAATTATCAGGTGAAATCTAAGTTATCGGACGGGGTTCACGTTCCCGATTATTGAAGAAAAATATATGATAATAATTATTTACCTTTTTCTTAAGTGAGTTATTCGAAAAAGAAGATTACAAATAAATGCCCATCAAAGCATAACCCTCTGCCTTTTTGCAAAGGTAATAGCATTTAGTATCTAGCGTTATGTATCGGAATAATATTTGAACATAATCTGGTATCTGCATTTAATTAATTACTTTATAATAGATGGATTCTATATTGTTTTAGATAGATAAAAGAGAACAAAGTTTTAATTCAAATTATTTATAAGATCCAAATATAAATACATTTCTAATTTAACATAATTATCAATTTCAATATAAAAGAAAAATTTATGATTCAATAAAAAAATGTAAACGAGAATTCTATTAAATTAGAATCATTCACTCTAAATATGTAAATATGTATGTTAGAATATTCTGTACAATATTATTGTCCAATTTTCTTTTAACTTCTCATTTAATTTACTTCATGAACAAGCTGACACTTTCCTAACATTTTCCATGAATATTCTGCACGAAAAAAACCTAAACATTTCCGGACTAAAAAGTTTTATTAAATTCAGCAGTTGATATTGTTGCCACATGTCGCTATACATAACATTGTTGTTGCCACATGTCGCTACATAACTTTATTTTGTTTTAGTGCAATAAGTTGTGTTTTGTTATGTAATACAATTTAATGGGAAATAATAACAGTGATATTTGTTATGAGAGCAAAATCACAATATTTATTTTTTCTGTTGTACTTAACGTATTTCTTTCTTGGGGAAATTTGAAACTAGAATAATAATCGAAATTCGAATAATAATCAATCGATGAAAGATGTCATCATTTTTAGGAGAAATTATTAAAATTTTGATTATATTATGAAAAAAGTTTTCAAATCAATTAAATTCTAATGACTTTAATGATTAAAACAATGATATTAATTTCTCTTAAAATATAATTTATTCTATTTCCAATGAAACGAACTAATGAAACTAACACTAATAAACAGTAGGGTGAGTTCCAAATTAACAGGCAGTTCCTCATTAACGATCATATAATGAAACTATATAATTGAACAATAATTACTTAATTTGTTATTCAATCGGTATCCTTGATTCCCAGAAGTATCATGGATACCAATTGAAATATGTCTATTAACTATTAATACTTTTTTTATGTCTATTAACTATTAATAGTATTAATATGTCTATTAACTATTAATAGTTATGATATGACTATTAACCATTAATAGTGTTTTAATCTGTCTATTTACTATCAATAGTTTTAACATGTTTACTAACTATTAATAGTGTTTATATGTCTATTAACTATTAATTTCTTTAATATATCTATTAACTATTAATAGTGTTTATATGTCTATTAACTATCAATAGCTTTAATATGTCTATTAACTATAAATAGCTTTAATATGTCTATTTACTATCAATAGCTTTAATATGTCTATTAACTATAAATAGCTTTAATATGACTATTAACTATAAATAGCTTTAATATGTCTATTAACTATAAATAGCTTTAATATGTCTATTAACTATCAATAGCTTTAATATGACTATTAACTATTAATAATTTAATTATGTTTACTCTGTCAAGCAGGACCAATCATTGCAAGTTATTTTATAACATCTAAGAGTTACTTATTACCTCCTCATAATTTCACCCCTGAGTAACATTTACACTTCATATTTACATAGCTACCATTCAGTAATTTATATTTACCCTAAAAATATACGATATCTAGACCTGTAAATATCACTATAAATTATTTATAGCATCTCACTTTATTAATTTTGTCCGTCACGTTTTAGAGAGATTTTGATATTTATTAAATTTCAATTCAATTATTTTCTCTTTTAATGAATTATTTTTATATCTTTGTAATATGCAGTAAATATAACTATAGAATAATAAGGTAAATTACACGTTATTAAATTATACTAAAATAATATATCTTTAATTGGTTATAGCAATCATTTATTATCAAATAAATTCATTATAGTCATATTTTTTCTTATAATTTTAATTTATAAATTTTTATTGGATTGCTATTCATTTTTTTAATTCCAACTTTAGTTAAGTGAAATAAATAAAGAAAGGGAAGTTCTTAATTATTGAACGGTTCCAAGTTTTCGACCATATAGAAAACAGTTTATAATTCAACATTTCAATTAAATATTCTAATTAGATACCAATTACTATAAAAGTTGAATTATAATGTTTTGCATTTTTCATCAAAAAAAAGTAGGAATGTACGAATTCACCCCAGTAACTCCACAAGTAGCACAGCTCATCTCCTATCACTGTATCGCAACACTCATATCTCAATGAAGCGAGTAATGACTATCAAAGAGTCTTCTCACCCCGGTCACATGTGGCAACATATTGAATATTGATGAGTACAGCAGGTGCAGACCTCTAAAGTGATCTATGGTTGTCAAAGAGACCATAAAAACACCTCGTGGGGGTGTGTACCCACTGAGTAAATCTCTTGGGATGGAGGTATAGATAGTTAACTTGACAGCTAAGAATAGTAATCATATTCTGCGGAAAAATATCGCAAAGTTATATTTAGCCAATGTACAGTCAGAGTGAAGTGTATATGGTGATTTGCATGGTTTACTAATTTCCAATACGAAACTATATTAATCGTAATGGTTGTGGATATTATAATATTAGTCTGAGTTCATAACGATTAATAATATATGAATAAAAAAAATATGAGATACATATAATAATTACAATTTTTTTTTTTTCTTTTTTTTTTAATAAATTATTTTCAAATATAGATCGAAAATATGGAACCGTTCGATAACTTGGAACTTACCCTAACTGCAAATAAGAGTACACTTATAAACTTGTATTTATGTATTCAAAAATTGTTAGTATTTGATAGTTGAGAAAAAAATTTAAAATTTAAAAAAAAAAAAAAAATTGTAATTATTATATGTATCTAATAGTTTTTTTTATTCATATATTATTTATCGTTATGAACTCAGACTAATATTGAAATATCTACAACCATTACAATTAATAAAGTTTCGTATTGGAAATTAGTAAACCATGCAAATCATCATATATGAGTTTAAAAATAACATTTTGCATCGGACATCAGTATCTAATTAAAATTATTAGGAATAAGATCACATAAAATATACACTGAAGTCTCTAGAGATATATCGATAAATAATATATCCCTAAATCTAATTATCCCTACCAATATTACAGGCTGGGAGGATAAGTATCCATCTAATATTACGATTAATTTTAATTCCAGCGATATTCCTATTTGCATTTTCATAATATCGGTTTATGATAATATTTTCTAATATTTCAGATAGCTTATATTGTTTCGAATATTTCAGATAGCTTATACTGTTTAGAATATTTCAGATAGCTTATACTGTTTAGAATATTTCAGATAGCTTATATTGTTTAGAATATTTCAGATAGCTTATATTGTTTAGAATATTTCAGATAGCTTATATTGTTTAGAATATTTCAGATAGCTTATATTGTTTAGAATATTTCAGATAGCTTATATTGTTTAGAATATTTCAGATAGCTTATATTGTTTAGAATATTTCAGATAGCTTATATTGTTTAGAATATTTCAGATAGCTTATATTGTTTAGAATATTTCAGATAGCTTATACTGTTTAGAATATTTCAGATAGCTTATACTGTTTAGAATATTTCAGATAGCTTATACTGTTTAGAATATTTCAGATAGCTTATACTGTTTAGAATATTTCAGATAGCTTATACTGTTTAGAATATTTCAGATAGCTTATACTGTTTAGAATATTTCAGATAGCTTATACTGTTTAGAATATTTCAGATAGCTTATACTGTTTAGAATATTTCAGATAGCTTATATTGTTTAGAATATTTCAGATAGCTTATATTGTTTAGAATATTTCACTATGGAAATATAAAGCATGGAATTAGCTATGGGAAAAAACAGTAAAATATATACCATATTAAATGCATATTTTAAATTATAACCTATTTTGTTGATTATTTTGAATAAAATATATTGAAATAACCTATCCAATGGGCCATATTGAAGAAATACCATTAAAAGATATTATATCAAAGAAATGTGCATATTTCATATAATAACCTACTGGTATGTTCGATTGTTCACCCGGTAGTTGAACCACATTTGGTAATAGTTATTCTTTCATGCTTTAGATTATTCAGAAGGGTATGGTACCTTTCATCCTGCTTTAGATTATTCAGAAGGGTATGGTACCTTTCATCCTGTTTTAGATTACTCAGAAGGGTATGGTACCTTTCATCCTGTTTTAGATTATTCAGAAGGTTGTGGTACCTTTCATCCTGTTTTAGATTATCCAGAAGGTTGTGGTACCTTTCATCCTGTTTTAGATTATCCAGAAGGTTGTGGTACCTTTCATCCTGTTTTAGATTATCCAGAAGGTTGTGGTACCTTTCATCCTGTTTTAGATTATTCAGAAGGGTATGGTACCTTTCATCCTGTTTTAGATTATTCAGAAGGTTGTGGTACCTTTCATCCTGTTTTAGATTATCCAGAAGGTTGTGGTACCTTTCATCCTGTTTTAGATTATCCAGAAGGTTGTGGTACCTTTCATCCTGTTTTAGATTATCCAGAAGGTTGTGGTACCTTCCATCCTGTTTTAGATTATCCAGAAGGTTGTGGTACCTTTCATCCTGTTTTAGATTATCCAGAAGGTTGTGGTACCTTTCATCCTGTTTTAGATTATCCAGAAGGTTGTGGTACCTTTCATCCTGTTTTAGATTATCCAGAAGGTTGTGGTACCTTTCATCCTGTTTTAGATTATCCAGAAGGTTGTGGTACCTTTCATCCTGTTTTAGATTATCCAGAAGGTTGTGGTACCTTTCATCCTGCTTTAGATTATCCAGAAGGTTGTGGTACCTTTCATCCTGTTTTAGATTATTCAGAAGGGTATGGTACCTTTCATCCTGTTTTAGATTATTCAGAAGGTTGTGGTACCTTTCATCCTGTTTTAGATTATCCAGAAGGTTGTGGTACCTTTCATCCTGTTTTAGATTATTCAGAAGGGTATGGTACCTTTCATCCTGTTTTAGATTATTCAGAAGGTTGTGGTACCTTTCATCCTGTTTTAGATTATCCAGAAGGTTGTGGTACCTTTCATCCTGTTTTAGATTATCCAGAAGGTTGTGGTACCTTTCATCCTGTTTTAGATTATTCAGAAGGGTATGGTACCTTTCATCCTGTTTTAGATTATTCAGAAGGGTATGGTACCTTTCATCCTGTTTCTAAAAGCAATGCAACTGTCGTCACGATTAGTAAGTATATGCATTTAATATTTTTCTTTATTGACTTCAGGCTCTCCTTTTAAGAGAGTAAAATAGAATGGGTAAAACAGGTGCAATTCTTCATAATTGATATTGGTAAATGATTTATACCTTTTCACTGAATATGGAATAATTTCATTGATGTTATTCTAGATTAAAATATAAAGTAAAAACATACTTCACTTCAAAATTCCAATAGTAAATCCTAGTTTTAGAAAAGTTTCTAGGCGCAACAATGTCCTAATATTTTTACAATATAGTACCAACATTGATAATAATGTACCAACATTGCCAATATTGTACCAACGCTGCCAATGTTGACTCAACATTCCCAATTTTGACTCAACATTCCCAATATTGACTCAACATTCTCAATATTGTACCAACGTTGACAATATTGAATCAACATAGCCAATGTTGTATCAACATTGGCAATGTTGTACCAACATTGCCAATATTGACTCAACATTGCCAATATTGTACCGACGCTGCCAATATTGTACCAACATTGCAAATATTGCAACAATATTGGGAAATTGTAACCCGGGATACTGTTTGAATAAAAGTAAGTGATTTATCTTCTGGTTTTCACTCAATTAGTTCAGTGCTAATTTTATTTTGGTATTGAAGGCAATACTTTGCCAATTTTTTTTTTTTTTTAAACAAAGTAGGTGGCAACATATATCCTTTCAAAAAATTGTAAGTCTAATTTACACTTTACACAGCCAAACATTGTAACTTGAAGATAGAATTGGAAGTTTCAGTTACTCCCATACTCTTGAATAAAAGATATAAATAGTTAGAGCATTTCACAAAAGAATTGTATATTAATTTCGTTTATAGCATTCATAGCAAATAAAATGGCTTCACAGCTAGCGCTCTGTTTGAAGAATTCCGGCTTTTTGCTGAGTAAATATGACATAAATGTTCGTCCATTGAAGCCGAGGCTCTCTCTTGTTTGCAGCCCCGATCAGGTTACGAGAAGAGCCCGGTTAGAAATTGTGGTGGGGTGCTGAGGCCTAATGACCGGACAATTATATACATCTTCAGTGGCCCACCATAAGAGAGAGTTATGGTGGGCAATAGAGGATATCAAGCTGATTTATCTGAATCTTTTACATCCAAACAATAAATTCTTCCCCACTACTTCCCCATAGAAGATTCAGAGAGATTCCACCATGACTTCCTCCCTTAATCTTCTATGGCCCCATCATAAATTTCTCTCTTATAGCTATGGATATTCGGAACAGACGATGTAGAGGGTTTTAGGTTCCATCCTCAAATTTAGATTTGTCTAAGATATTGACTACATATATAGACTTGGCAAAGGAGAGTTTTTATACTAGGTACACAATGGAAGATCAAGTTACATGCAACCACAGTATGAATGTTAATACACAGAGAGAAAGATGATAGTTAGTCAGACCTAATTATTAGTGAAACGATATTATCATTTGCTAGTTAAGTAATGGAGTAATCGGTCTAATAAAATTATTACAGTTTTACAGAAAAAAAATTGTTCGATTTTGCTTCGCATGAAATATTTAATCATTTTTACACGATTCCTTTAATTATATTTTGCGACAATAGAAGATTACTATGAAGATTCAATCTCAGTTTTATATATTCTTTCTCTCAGATCTATTAATTTTACAATCAACAATATGAGAAGAAATGCCCGATGTCAAAGAACATCATTGCAATCTACGAATCGTTCTATAAAATCTCTAAATGAAATGATAAGCATGATCGTTGCTGCCTGCCTGCCTGCGTTTGACATCAGAGAAATAAAAGGCTTTGACGGGACTTCAAGCTAACCATTGGACATTACTAACTTGCTGGGCTGGAAAATTGAGGGATATGCCCTGGAGGGGCCCGTCTGTCACTTGACCGAACTGTTCGATGGAGCTGAGGCTCATCTGGGGAGAAAGTGAAACAAAGAGAGTTAGTTAATTAGTAATTATTGTAGAAGATTGTGATAAAATGTATCAGATATTAAAAAATATGAACAAGATAAATACAAAAATTGGCCAAACAATGACATAATGTTCCAGGTTATGACAAAATTTAACATATAGTGAATAAATTGTACTTGACTATTATAGAAAAATCCATCTTAGAAGAAAAATGTATCATATTTTTTTACGGTTATGAAGAGATCTAATTTTTATGGTAAATGGTACCAGATTTAAGTTAAGGTATGAGAATTGACCAAATTTATTGATTCGACTACTTATCACCAAGAAAGATTACTAGGAGAAAATGAATCAAATTGATTCTCTCAATTTTTAAAATACTGCATTTAAATTTCTTCCAGAGTAAACAAAATACTAAATTTGTTCAAAACATCTCATGGTTTACAATAAAATATCCCAAGAACACACTCTGCATAAGACATTCAAGAGATAGTAGTACAGATCTCCCAAAGCAATCTCTCTTCTCCTACTAATATAAAGTCCAATTAAAAAGCTGATCAAGAAGCCAAAGTTTTGATGTAAAACAGTTGATTAAAGGCTATCTCCAATGAAAAAGGATCCAAATCTCAGAGGTTAGTTAGAGGATAATCTTTTATCTTCGCTATCAAGTCTGATCATGAAATTTTACTTATTTTAAGGTTCTATAAATTTTTAATTCTTTTAAAAAAGCAATTCTGTGATTATTTATGTATTTTCTTAAGTGTCATTTTTTATTAAATACTTGTTAAACAGTATATAATAAAAGTTTTGACCTAATACATATCTGGTCTTCCTTCTTTTCAATTAAAAACTTCAAGACCATATTATATTGAATATTTAGCTATTGGAAGATAAGTTATAAATTATACACTGGGAACTATTGTGAATAACGGAGTGTGTTACACCTACAAATATCGACTTAGAATCATTATATCCATTGTTACACGCACTGAGAAAAACTACGAGTCAAATTGACTCAAAATGTGAGTCAATTTGACTCATCCTAATAATTTACCTAAAAACAAGAGTCATATTCAATCCTAATTCATAGTCGGATTGACTCAGGTAGAGTCAATCAAGAAAAAAGACTCCAACGTTGGAGTTTTGAAAACTTGACTAAAGCGATGAGTCAGGCTGACTCGCAATTTTTTCTCAGTGTGTACATATAAAATTGAAGGAACTATACAGCCTTTGCATGAAGATAGGTGCTAGATAGACGATTTACTCGCTGATATTTTGAGCTTTAATTACCAGAACTAATTATTAAATAAAGGGTCAAGGCCTTAAAATAGCAAAAAGATCTTCTAACCCACCTTCTCCTCAACCTGTACAATTTACATTATTCCTCTTTTACTCATACCTATTCTAATATACCGTTCATTCTACTGACAACACAATGAAGTTAATATATATACTGCATAAATGAATATATGTTATGTCCTCCCTGTTCTCTACTTCAATGGAACACTTAAATTCTCTTTACCTTTTGAAAGCAAAAGCGAAATATCTTCTATTGGATTAGTTCGGGTGCAAGAATGGAAATGTTCGCAAAAAGTTTAAATTGCATAATGTCATAGTAAATTCAATGGGGGTTTTTATTACGCCATCTTCGAAAACGGGGACACTTGCGATTGTATCGCTATGATATTTATCGTCATCTTTCTTTGTAAAGATAAAATTATGTCTTATCTTATCCGGAATGATATTTTATCCGTATTAATATCTTATTCGGAATACTATCTTTTTAGGAATAATATATTATCCAGAATGATATCTCAATCGAAATAATATCTTATCTTGTATAATATCTTATTCGGAATAATATCTTATCACGAATAATATCTTATCCAGAATAATATCTTATCCAGAATAATATCTTATCCAGAATAATATCTTATCCAGAATAATATCTTTTCCGGAATAATACCTCAATCGGAATAATACCTTATCGAGAATAATACCTCAATCGGAATAATACCTCAATCGGAATAATACCTCAATCGGAATAATACCTCAATCGGAATAATACCTCAATCGGAATAATACCTCAATCGGAATAATACCTCAATCGGAATAATACCTCAATCGGAATAATACCTCAATCGGAATAATACCTCAATCGGAATAATACCTCAATTGGAATAATATCTTATCGAGAATAATATCTTATCCGAAATAATATCTTATTAGGAATAATATCTTATCCCTACCGGAATTCTCATCGCTACCGGAATATAGTCTCCCTACCGTAAAATTATCTCAATTACCCAGAGATATAACATATTGACCTAAAATTACCACTTGACCGGAATATTCCCTTTTGTACCGCTATATTTTCTTGCCGAAAACTCCGCCTCCAAAACGGTTATCATTGCATGAATCTGTATTACCCACTTAGCCAATACCAGCCCATTGCACGGTAATTGAGTAGCAGCCCCTTTCAGTGGGTGTCCTTCCCAAGCTGATATGGGAGGTGATCTAAAATTAGGGCTGATTATAAAGCAGGCACGCACAGGTCACCTCAACTCTTCCTAATTACTGTGCCTGACAGACAGAGGGAGGAGAAATGTCTGTCTGTCTTTGTATCTCGATATACGGTGATGTTTTGCTATTAATGGGAAATAACTTAATGTCAATTGCGGGTTGTTTGTCGTACTTTTATCATTGATTGTAAACGCCAATCGTAAGCGTAAATTATCGTTTGATAATACGATTCAGAATGTTCTTTTACCGATTGTACAGTTCCATGTTCAACTATCATATTGTGATAAATTAATAGAAAGATGAAACTGACAATGGACTAATTCATCAGACTGGCTTAAAGTTTATTTTCTATATTATTTTCTATATTTTTTTATCAATAGATTAGTTCGACATGATATATCACCTAAATTCTTGTGGATCTTTAATTCGTTTGTAATAAATTATTTAAATAATCTAGGCAGAATTTTTTTCTCAGATAAAGAAATTTATAAAGAACTCAAAATATGATATAATAATAGAGAGATTTTATACATCAATATAATAATATTTTAATATAATTCTCTTATTATCATAACATACTGGAATCTATAAACCATCTATATGAATATCCAATATTTCCACAAGCATTATTTCATAATATAATATGCATTAGGATAGCTAGTGCAATCTGCTGGAAATGGCGATTCTAATCTGTATATATTTATGACCACTTTCGATCTCCATAAAATAAATCCCATGTTGTAGGATATCAAAAACTGAAGACTTGTAAAAGAAGCAAAGTTTGTCCACAGAATAATGGACGAATTGTTTGTAACATTCATCACTGCCTTCATGCAAAAGGAAATAGAATGCATAAGACTGTGATCTGATTGAAGAACATGGATTTAATCTGTATTTGAATTGTGTTAGTCAGCTTAACTGAGATGTGAATATTCTTGGAATCTAGGAATACAAAATAGAGCAACTACTATTATTTCTCTTATTCCGTGGAGTGGGAATTAGAGGCAAAACAGAGGAATAGTAGAGATATAAACTATGTGAGTTTGATTTAAACTCAAAATTAGTTACGATTTGGTAGAACCAATATCTTATTAAATATTTATCAATTGTTGAAATTAGGGCACCGAGTAGAAGGGGAAAAACACCGGCAACAGTTATATAGAAATAGATCAATGAAATGTAAAAAATTCTAGCAACTATAGGTCATCTATACTAATAGTTTTCAATATTCTAGCCACAAGTCCCATACAAGTATAATCTGTCTATTTCTAGCCATAGAATACTTATAATCTTCTACTCTAGCCACAAGTCTTCTACTAGTATATTCTTCTACAAGGTATAACACTAGTCCCCTACTATTATAATCTTACTTTAATTCTAGAAACTAGTCTTCTACTAGTATATTCTTCTACAAGGTATAACACTAGTCCCCTACTATTATAATCTTACTTTAATTCTAGAAACTAGTCCTCTACTAGTATAATCTTCCTTTCTAGCCAGATGTTCCTTACTAGTATAATCTCAACATTCTAGCCACTAGTCTCCTACTAGGCTACTAGTATAATCTTATCCACCAGCCTCTAATTCTGCTCACCTCTCTCCCGTCCACCAGCCACAGCAGTCTGGGGTGAAGATCCGGGGGTGTGTCCCTTTGGGGCTGACACCTGATGTTGATGAAGTCGTCAGGATCATAAACATCTTTCAGACCTCTAATTTCCGGGGCTTCGAATCGTGAATCTGAAAATGGTAAATAGAGTATATTTAGTGGAGATCATTTATACCATTATTAGTATAATGCTCGATTTAGTCCAGGAAAATATGAATTTTTGGAGAAAAATTATAATTTTTTTAATTCCAAAATCCTTATAATATAAAATACAAAATTGTATACTTTTCGTAAAAAGTAAAATTTTGTAAAAGAGAGATTACTTACATTACTACCTAAAAAGAGATAATTTTCATGCACAAAAAAACATATTCGAAATATTCTTATTTAAATAATTTTATAATATTCTTGCCTCCAAATAATTATGCTTCCTGTTCAATGAATTACAATTTATTTCCACACAAATGACGATTTCCTTCCTAAAATCTCCAATGAAAATGTCCAAATATTATTTGTAATTGTTATTTCACAAAATAACAATCACAATCATTTTTAAATGCTGTAGTTGCAATCCCATTAGACGACAATACCTGAAATTCTCCTAAAAAATGAATAAAAACAACCACAAGGAATTCTAAGAGGGAACAATAAGCGAACAGGAATCAATTAATGTCCCCATTTCGACTGGAGCCCAGTTGAACTTCTGCCATTTTAATTAAACGCAACTTCAGTGCACAATTACGACGGTAGCATTCCGGGAACTTTTGCCTGCGTAAGTGAAATGCTCTTTTAAGCTTTCCCAAAATGTGGCAAATGAAGTAGTGAAAGAGCCAGCCAACCAATGGTACCTTTTGATAATATCAATGACTGTAACAGAGAGAGAGAGAGAGACAGCCAAGATTGGATTCTGCGGGGAGAAGATGAAGACATCAGAGTGACGTCTGTTTAATGAGCTCTTTATGTTGGCAATTGTGCAGCTACCATATCCTTTGAAAAGATATTTATACTCCAATTTACCGTTTGGATCGGTACTTAATTCTTGTTTTTTACAGTTTGAAAATAGTGCAGTAAAATAAAAACCCTTCATACAATGATTTTACGTATACAAATTTAATTTCTTTTAATGAAACTATCAATTTGAAGATGATTATTACCTCGCCAACATTAATAATAACACACTAAATGAAAGAATGAAAGTCTACCTCCATTTTTTACATCGTGATGGCATTTCGATAATAAAATACCTGAAGAATTTCCATCGTGAAGGTTTATTTGATTGTGAGATGTGAAAACTGTGGACAATTCAATCAAATTTAATCCGACAGTTTCTACTTCGGATGTATATGTGAAAAAAAAAATTAACACTGTCCGAAAACGGAATGCCCGAATTAGTCCCTTTATACATGTATGATGAATGTTTGTCTATGTATATATGGAAATTGGTTTCGGGCCATCAGAATAAAATTGAATTTCCATGCAATCTTTTATATTTCTTTTCAATTTTCGGACGAGTATCTATATTTTAGGGGCATATATTGGATAGGTTTTTGAAATTGGCAAATGCAAATATTATCAAACATTCACACAAACAGCGTGAAATGGTGAAGAGATTGGTGGTATTAATTTGAAAGGATATCTGATATTATTCAGAAGTATATTGTATTTGTATATACTCCAAATGAATACAAATGTCTTGAACATCGAAATGAATTAAATCACTTCAATGGTCACTTCAGTGAAGTTCATTAACAATGATATGGCCTGGATTCAACAATATATTGATTTATTAAAAATATAAGAAGCAAACTAATTAAATGATAAGAAACAAATATTGAACGTTGATTTCAGTAGAGAGATTTTGGGAGAGTAAGGGAAGCTTGGAATAAAATTCTTGCAATTACGTTTCCTTGCTAACTTTTTAGGTATAGAACCTAACATCGAATCATTCTGTGTGGATGATTCTAGCGGGCAAGGCAAAGAGTTTCTGCCTCAACAGTTGATGGCGGAAGTTTACAAACTTTACGATGAGATTTGTTGAGAATAGCCAAAAGAAACGATGGCAGTGATTTCTGGTGGAGGTACTATCAGTAAAACATATATAGAAACGATTTGCTACTAGGACACTCACCGTACTCTGTAACTGTTTGTAAAGAGGTCATGGTATGTCATTCAGATTTTTTTAAAGGTCAGATTGGTCTATATACACCCACTTTCCGAGTACGGAGATGTTTCTCTATAAGTATAGTCAATTTTCATTCCTGTCATTTACATAGGATCAATTTGGTTTCGGTGAGTCCTATTATTAAATAAATAATTTTTAATTAATGTATGAAAATAATGAATTTTCCAATGAATTCTATGTTTATATTGAATAAATAAATAAAATTAGAATATACATTAATCTTATATTCGATCAAAATATTTACTGGTATTTGATTCATGAAACCACCTCTTGAAATTTATTGGTATTTAATAGTTTTATTTTTCTTTTAATTTAGATAGTATAGTAAGGAATATTGAATTAGATTCAATATTAAGATGCTTTATTGATTGATTTATTTCACCATTTATCGTTAAGCTATATAACTTGTTTTCATACTTGGTTTTAAGTGACTGAACCTGATCACAAGACCGATAAAGAGTTAATAAATGTACGTAAAAAATCGTATCGACTGTGCAGTGTGCAAGTTATGTGGCTGTAAATTGATTTTGATACACCGCCAAATAATATGACTAGGGTATAGAGGCTATTTATCTATTTATTATATTACTTGAACATTTCTAGCTTTTATTCATTCTTATCACTAGGTAATTGGTTCGTTCTATCAGTAGATTAATACTAGATATATGATTTTCAGGGACAACACTTTTGAAGAATCTATATTTCATAGTAACAAAATCCCGTCTTTTCATCATTGAGAACCTGAAATTCATTAATGTTCACCTAGTTAAAAGTTTAGTATTCTTCACACTGAAGTTATGTTAGAAAATGGAAGATAAATGGACTTTAACTAATCTTTTAAATTGAAATAATGTCCTTTTAAAAACCCTCACCTAGTATTTTCATGAAGGCTTGCGCAGACTCAGTTCGAAAAGATGGATGGTCGGCTAACACCTCGCACTTGTACGTCCCTGTGGCAGAGGGTTTCAACTTAGCTAGAGAAAGCGTAACTTGATGGTCATCTCTGGACACTTCCTGCGGTAGATGCGGAAACAATGAAGTAATTATTGATGAGAGAGCATAAATACCATAGCCGAAAAATAACTTAATTTTACATTCTGTTTGTGTTTCGTATGAAAAATTCACATTTCAGAAAAATCGAGGAAAAGTGTTTGAAAACCTATATAAAATGATGTAAAGGCTATTATGTTAATAAATTGAATAGAAATTCAATCTTGTGGAAAATAAAATTGCAAATACCTTTAGTAGAATAAAAATGTATATATTTCTTTACAATGGAAATTATTTTTTAAATAATATAGATATTGATATATATTTTGAAATTTAATCGCATTATAATTACATTTACTGCATGAATGAACGCTTTCATCTTCAAAATGCATGTGTTCTAATAGGCATCGAGAAAAATATGTTTTACTTTGTTATTCACGCACGTTTAGTAATTACAATTTAAATCAACATCATTAAATTAAACACATTTATTTAGTTTAATTAATCCTTTTTAATACCTAGGTGATTTTAATTTGTGTTTATAATAGATAAAAAATCAGTTGAATAACATTAAATCCAACCGAACAATCAAACAGGAAGACAAATTTTATTCATCATTCCTAATTACAACAACTCCATTTGTTGTAATATCAAAAATGCAAACGAATCTGCATCAGCTACTGCTTTTTATGTCCGTAATGAAATGGATTTAGATTATAAATGAACATCGCTGGTGAATATTTATATTGCAACTATATGATGTAACGGATGTAGCCGAACGCTGCTGGAGTTTGCGCTGGTCTAAAAAAAGCAGCCGACTGCCCAATCAAGGTAATGGCGAACTAATCTACGGAAGAGAAGAGACGTCGAATGTTTTCATTAACCTGTCAGAAGAACAGCGATATAATTGAATGGCTTTCGTCAGCACATTTACTGAGAGTATTCGAACACCAGCTATTTGAAAACAAACAATTTGAAAACAAGATATACGAACACAAGCTATTCGAAAATAAGATATTCGAACACCAGCTATGTAAAAACAAACAATTTGAAAACAAGATATAAGAAAACAAGCTATTTGGAAGAGATATTCGACAAAAGATATTCAAACACAGGATATTCGATTACAAGCTATATGAAAAGAAACGATAATTTGAAAACGATCAATTTGAAGACAAGATATTCGAAAAAAAAAGTATTTGAAAACAAGATATTTGAAAACAAGATATTCGAAAACAAGATATTCGAAAACAAGATATTCGAAAACAAGATATTCGAAAACAAGATATTCGAAAACAAGATATTCGAAAACAAGATATTCGAAAACAAGATATTCGAAAACAAGATATTCGAAAACAAGATATTCAAAAACAAGATATTCGAAAACAAGATATTCTAAAACAAGATATTCTAAAACAAGATATTTGAAAACAAGATATTTGAAAACAAGATAATCGATAACAAGATATTCGAAAACAAGATGTTCGAGCACAAGATAATCGAACACAAGCTGTTTCAAAACCAGATATTCGAAAACAAGATATTCGAGAACAAGATATTCGAAAAACAAAATATTCGAATACAGCCATTCGAAAACAATATTTTCGAAAAATAGATTTTCGAAAACAAGATTTTCGAAAACAAGATTTTCGAAAACAGGATTTTCGACACAAGATATTCGAAAACAAGATGTTCGAAAACAAGATATTCGAATACAGTTTTTCGGATACAACCTTTCCGAGCAAAAGATATTTATGAACAGACTGTTCGAACAGAAGATATTCGAGCATATAATATTCGAACAAAGGCTTATCGAATACAAGATTTAATAAAACAAGCTATTCAAATAAAAGGTATTCGAATAGAAGCTGTTCGAACACAAGATATTCGAGCATAAGTTATTCAAACTCAATATATTCGAACAGAAGCTACGAGGCAGAACCATGAAGCATAAACTGGCAATGTGCTTTCAGAAATGCTCTTTCTTAGTTTGATATTACAATACCCGATTACCACCCTAGTGAAATATAATGTTTTTAATAGAAAAAGATAGTTAATAATAAAGGTAATATATAAATATAATGTTACTCACATGTAGCATGAATATATCAGTTGGTCCAATATTGACAGGTCCGTTTCTCTCAGTTGGCACATATCGGTAGAACTCTGTGTTGTTGTGGTACCTGTAAAAAAACATGATGGATTGTTTTAAAAGATGCTCTTTAAACCTGTAACTTATAAATATGTTCAATGAAATTATATTTAATATAAATATGACAGAATAATGATAATATTTTAACAACCTGTTTTTGTAAGAGAGCCAATGGATTCATATGAAAATAAATTGCAAATATTATTTATAAAATGAAGCTATATTAAGTGAAACAAAATATTTAATGTAATGAATTTGCTTATTATTATGAAACCATTTAAGAAATGAAACCATATATTATATGAAACCATTTTTGAATGAACCAAGAATTTAATAGAATAAAGTTTTAATAAATACAAAAAATAAATTTAGTATGATTTCAAGACAATTAACGAATTAAAATCATTCTTTCATTGTATTAGGTTTCATAAATTTATTTTCAAGAGATAGCTGTCAATGATTATTGTTTAATTACTGAAGTTTAATTGTCAAAACCTCGTTGGTTACCATAAAATTATTCGTAAATTTAGTAGATTGAATAAATATATAAAAAAAAACATAGTCCACCTGAACTACTCTTTGCAAATTTATATATATTACTAATACTCAATAATCGGATGCAAAGAATATGACTCCTGATGAATATATATTACCTAGTTTATTAGATAAGGAGTTTCATAAATTGCAAAGAGAAGAACGGTAAATCACGTAGAGGACCAAAATGGCAGAGTAAAATACTCTATGCGATCAGCTTACTTGGATTTATTACTTCTTATAAGTTGCATGAGAAATAAATCATATTATCTGCTGTGATGCAGAGCTTATATTCCTGTCCTGCAGGATATCATTTCGAATAAAAATTATACTTTTAATATACTTTTTTCGTACACGATTGAAAATCTAGAAAAGTTCGATAAGTCGGCAGTTACCGTAATTAATTTATTCTTAAATTAGCATTGTCTGTATTTTGCCTATATACCTGCAATAAGTACTCACTATTTAGTGAGTACAGCTTTGTGTTACTCACCATTTCAGTGAGTAGAGCTTCGTGTTACTCACCATTCAGTGAGTAGAGCTTTGTGTTACTCACCATTTCAGTGAGTACAGCTTCGTAATACTCACCATTTTAGTGAGTACAGCTTCGTGTTACTCACCATTTCAGTGAGTACAGCTTCGTGTTACTCACCATTTCAGTGAGTACAGCTTCGTGTTACTCATATCATACACACATCGTAGAGTTGCTCTGCGTCCAGACAGTGAAAACTGAGGCACATCCAAAGCTTGAAGGAGACTGGCAGTGGCATCTGAGGAGAAAGGGTATGTCCTTGTTATAAAGAAACGGTACCATTTACCCCTTAAAGGACTGACTGAGGAGTTTTAGCTCGACCATTCCAAATCATTCAATATAGTAACACTATTTCCATCAATCTCTTGGGTAAAAAAATTTTTGTCCAGTACATTTATATGATACAAAGCTATTAACTGACAAAAAATCATAAAATTCAAGTCGCTGGTTTCCTAGATATTATAGTGTAAAGAATCTTCTAAAATTTTGTCACTCCAATTAGGGTTAAGGCTTGTTCAACCATATCAGTGTTCTACCCGTAACGTGTCCATCTCGTCTCCTCTCAGTACTTCAGGGTCACGGAAAAAATATATAGCTACTTCAATTTCAACGGACACGTTCACTCAGTACCGTATCCTCTCAGTGCAGAAAAATACTGACAGGAGCCGGAACGGACAGAACACTTACATGTGTGATGAAGCCTTTAGTCAGTACTGAAATGTAATAGCTAATATATATCTATTAATATTAAAAATCTAATAGTAAAAAGTTCTTAAAAATATAAAATAACACTTAAACTAAGTTTGAAAACAAGTTTCCCAGTAAGAAAAAAGTTTAAAATGAATTTATTTCATATAAATGAAATTGTGGGGATGTGGAATATATATCTGTCTTTTTTAACTTTGATTTACATAGCTTTCTCGTACACAGAACTCAAACCTACAAACAAAATGACAGATCATTAAACTTAAATAATTATTGATACTTCAAAAGTATTTTTAACGTATCTGATTAAGAATGAAAGGAAATAACAAAGAATGAACTACTCCGCATAGTGAACTAATTAGTGAAGTAACTAACCATTAAATGGCTATCAGTTTCAGAACACTGATGGCCAGACTAAAGAAAATTGGTTCACTATAGAGGCTATTTGCACACTCTGGACACTACACTCACTATACAGGATTGAGTACACATTTTATGTAAGCATATAATTATATACCCTTAAACTTCTCCAAAGTTGAATTATTGACTGAAATCATAATTTAATTGTTTCGAATTACAAACAGAAACGTACTTTCACTCCCTCTCCTATAGATTAATGCAATAAATTGTATGGCAATTAAGTAGCAGCTAAGTAATTTAATAGTAAGAAAAGCACAGTAGTAAAGTGCTTCATTACCTCTGGGATAATAAACCTAATGAAGTCGCTAAGAGAATTCTATTGTACTGCACGTAGTAGCTCCTATGCCGCCTTGAACACATTGTCAAGACTTTATAAACTGAAGATACATTTTGTTGTTGAAGATGTAATTTTACGTGTTTTGAATCTTTATAATTCTTATGTTAACAAGCAAAGTAGTTAAAGAGGCTTTTTGTTATTATATGCACATGTTCTTTAAGTGAGAGTTTGTTTTGAATTCGAGTCAATTCGCACGTTTAGTTATTAGCAATAAAGTGAAGCAATAATAGCGTGGTATGCCAAAAAGTTTAAAAGACCACCGAATTAAATGAAACTCAAAGCCATTATAACTGTTCCTAATCGAAATAAATGTAATGTACTTGTTTGTTTACTGCTAAATAAATCTGATAACCTTTGTATAGTTTAGATAATTATTATTCAATGTGTTAAAACGTAATTAGTATTACGTTTTATCACATTGACTACGTATTGGTACACATTTATGACACATACATATCACTGATAGACCTAGTGGTACAAAAATATACCACTATCAATATTTTGAGCCCGAATTATATTGTGACAATGTTTACCACAATTATACAACTGTTTTTATCATAGACTATATCAATAGGTACACACAGAGATGCTCAGCTCCTCTCGCTATCGTCGGACATGCGATACAGAAGCAATAACAGAAACTTGTGATTTTGGAAAAGTCGATTAGGCTAGACTGCGGTTTGAACATACGTATAGACATATGAATTAATTATTGTAAAAAACAAAAATATTTAACACAGTTTTCAAAGGAAAATATTTGATTTATTTAGTATATATCAGTTTACTGTAGACAATTAATTAAAGTGAATTTTATAATTTTACATACACCCCACAATGCCATTCTGTATAGGCACAGAGAACTGTTAATTGAATATTGGATTTTCATATTTGATAGGATCATAACTTTTGTTTATTAATTTCGGTTTGCCTTTTGCTTTAAATGATTTAGAAACTGATTTAAATATTATCTATCAATTACACAGAGTAAATAAGCGATTTCTTTTTCTATGCACTAATATAAATATATAGAATTCATCAAGTATGACCTGTTTAGTAGTATGGATTTGAGAATTTAACGGAACGAAACAGTATATAATTTTTTTAAACACATTTAACACCATTCAGAATTATAAAGTAATTTCAGATTTAGTGAAATATATATAGATATATTCATTTTGGAATTATATAGTTGATAACAGTACCATGTACAGTTAACGTTATCGTTATAGCAGTATTATGAATTTTGAAACTTTAAATTTAAATTTAACATTTAACATTTTATAAGAGCCTATATTCACACTATTTCGTTCAAAATCAACAAACTAATGTTTATACAATAGAACAACATCATCAATTACAATATGTTCAAATTTGACTAGCCTGATGGAAAAGGTTGAAGGTGTTTCACAATTTTCTTCACGCGAGTAAAGCATTCATTTCACTTCATTCATTTGTGTGCCTATGCATATTACCCTGTTCATCGTCTGTAATTTCAGATGCAATGGATAACCACACTTCTCATGATAATTAAAGACTAGGAGTTTAACCTTCCGCATAGCTATTAAATACCTATCAGTAACGTGTTTAAGGATTCAAACAGACTGTGTATTTTAATGTTTTTACCAACTCTGCAATACGTCATTTTGAAGCTATAACTATGTTTAATATAGTAAATATGCTTAACTACTAAAAATGTGAGAATTTACATTCACTGTAAAAAATTTCTGGTATATATTTATTGAAAATTGGGATGGTATATTCTATAGGGTCGGACGGGGTATCACTGCGTACAATCCCGCAATCTCTGTATTTATTCAAGAACTAAATGTACTAAAAAGACTCTTTTCCTCGTGATAAAATAAATGGTCATGAATGAGGATGGTTCACAACTAGTTTCGAAATTATACCTAAATAAAGGAAATACTTATTGACAATTTTTCGTGCGCAACTTTTAAGGAGTGTATAGGGGTATCACTGCGCACACGAAGGGGTATTACTGCGCACATGAAGGAGTATTACTGTGCACATGAAGGAATATTACTGCGCACATGAAGGGGTATTACTGCGCACACGAAGGGGTATTACTGCGCACACGAAGGGGTATTACTGCGCACAAGAAGGGGTATTACTGCGCAATGCATAAGTATAGCATTTATCTGCACCACCTAAATCCCTCCTCACCCCCATTTTAATACCCCTCCCACCCCTTATCTAAACCTTCGTCTTTACCATCTAAATATCCCTCTCCTCCCATCTAAATCCCCTCTCTTCCCATCAAAATCCCCCTCTCCTCCCATCTCAATTGCCCTTTCCTCTCATTGAAATCTCCCTCTCTTCCCATCTAGATTCCCCTATTCCCCATCTAAATTTCTCTCTCCCCTATCTATCCTCTGCACCCCCCCCCCTCCCCTCCCTTCATCTAAATCCCCCAGTCCCCATCTCAATGTCTGTGTTTCCCTCTCTAAATGCCATCTCCTCAATCTAATTGCCCCTTACATTTTTAAAAACACATATTTAATGAATCTACGATAAATTTAACACTTATATTTTAAGTAACTAGTTAACTACTTATATCGTAGGTTTATTTTTAATCAATATTTAATTCAATAACATCTCACCCCCAACCTATAAATACCCCCTCTCCCTATTTTAATACCCCCACATCAAGTAGGATAGCTACTACGATCGTAAGTTTATTGTTAATCAATTTTATAACTAAATAACACCCTTTTCAATATTTATGCCTTTATTAAGGCATTAAAACTTTTATATTTATTTACATACAAATATTGTTATTAATGATGCACAGTGATACCCCTCTACCTTTAAATTATCTGGGGTATCACTGCGCACGGTTGTGGCGGGAAAACCGTTAAAACTTGAGAAGTTGAAAATTGGACATAACGTAACTGTTAATGTTAGTGTTAACATGTTAAAACAATATGAATATCTATATCTCGGTTCTAGAGTTATTGGAGAGTTTGCGGGAATTAATAATTACAAGCGCAAACTATTTTTTAGATCGTTTTGAGAGCTCCACATACATCGCGACTTAACTCTAGAAATATTCATAGGATAATGGTGCGTCATGCTGTTTATTGGAGGAAAGAGGATGCTTGAAATGATGGTTCAATCAGATTTAGGCTAAAACAATTGGTTCTAAAACTATAAGAGGTGCGGAGTGATTCCCCATAAAATGGTATGCGTAGTGATACCCTTTCTGACCCTAATCATTGTAAGCAATATTTTATAGTGGAAATAAAAAATTATTATCATTACGTATTACCTCAGAATATGAAAAATTTTCAGGATTGTTGATATCAGATGCAAAAAAATATGAATTGGACTAAACCCGAAATCAGTCACTATATGTATTTTTGAATTAACAGATATTTGTTATACTCAAAGTAGTGATTTAATACAATAATTTACTAAATAAATTACACAATCAGAAATAATCTCTGAAGTAAATTACATGTCAAATTCTCATAACTCATTAACTAATATGATTTATTATAGATGTACAAATTTCACTCCATTATCAAGGAAGCTATACATAGAAAACCTATGTCATCTTTGTCATATCGCTAATTTGCAGAAAAAAAATGTATTTTGAAGTTATAAATATAGACATATAAATCTTAGAAATTGTTAAAAGATTCATAATTGTAGCTCTAAAATGTACCGCTAGAGAGGCTAAATGTCCTAACGATATACCATTAAATGTACGTACATTACATGTACCAACAAAATGCTCTCTCCTGAAAAATAGCATTATGGAGTTATATGACAGTGTTCTAGCAAATGACCGATATAATGTCATATTACTATAAAGAGTTACACAATCACATCATCATGACATTATCACATTTATGCTAAATGTCTGACTGCTGGAATGTCACAGAAAATATTATGAATTAATGAGTAGCAAGCAGTTATTATTGATTGTTTTCTTTGCTTGGGACAAACATCAATAAGGACAGGTGAAAAAGAGTGAAAATTTTTTTTCTTAATTTTTGAATATGTAAGTTCTGAGTTAACGACCTGTTCCACATTTGCGATCATATTAGAAAAAAAAATTAACTCATTATTTCAATTGACACCCATCATACCTGCAGTAACTGTGAAATATATTTATATTAAATTTATTTTTACGGAGAAAAGGTGAATCGCTAGCTTGTTCGAAACAAACTATCATTGACTGTTAGTAAGTCAGTGGCTTTGAAAGTAACATACCGATTTCAATCAGTCGACAGTTCCAAGAAACTTGTTTTATTGTCAGAATTTAGTAATAGATAGTTTATTTGACGTAGACATGTAGACTACATTGCTAATAATTTTTAAAAGAATGTTGGATTATTGATATTATTCAAATTTATAAATCAGGTTAGGTAAAATGTAACTAAAATTTGACAATTATTTTAGACCCGATACTTTTTGATAGCGAATTTAAAACCCTTTGCCAATAATACTTTTCTCTCACAATTGTTATCTAAATTTTATTCTGTTTAGATTATCTCAATGTACTGTACAGATTAGCTCATTTGGTACCAGTGTATTTTATTTTTTACTCTCATTTATCCTTACTTGATATACTGTAACTTAGTCTGGGCAGGCACCAACACTGTTCACCTGAATTAACTATTGCTGTTGCAGAATAAGCCTGATGTGAGAATAATTATTACCAGTAAAGAATATCTGATCATAACCACAACACTGGTAATAGAAATCACATCTCGTACCACAATTCCATAGGTTGACCATTTCACAGAAATCAATTCAGTGTTCTGTCTCTATCATTTACAATTGAATACCAATCGAATTAAAATAAATAAGAAGAAATAACTTAATTTCTATTTAAGAGGAAGTGAACTTCCATAGTTCTAGTGTTAATGTTATCTTTAATTTAAAAAAATAGGTTTTAATTGTGATATATTTATGTTTAGTTGGCTAGTTTTTATCTGTGATGTAGTTTTTAATTTTGTTTGAATTGTTTAAATAATGTGAATAACCTAGAAATTCTAAAATAACTTCCCCAAAACACCGACTTTAGTTTATTATGGACTTCATTATATTTGAGTAAAATCTTTATGAATTTAACCATGCATTATACTTTGCGCCATTTTCTTTTTTGATTTCAAAAAGTTTTCATTTTCATTCACCCTGTGAATTACGATACCATTAGTACCTACATAAGGTGATGATTTTTTGGCACTATATTGGCAATGGGTCGCACTATTATCATAGAGAGCGTATGTCCTTTTTATTTACAGTTAAATGTAGCAGAAATTTTGATATGATATGAAAAAATGAATTCTAAGAAATTGTTAGTCGTGATGTTTTTCAGATAAAGTGAATATTAAAAATTTATAGAATTTATCATTTATTTAGCTCTATTTCAGTCTCAAGTTGCAAATAATAGTAGTGCGAATAATATTTTCAAAACTTTTTTTAATTTCTTTTTAGTTTATCATATATTTCTAAATTAAAAAAAATTGGACAAATTTTGAATAATATTTTAGAATTTTTTTTTCTACTTTAAAACTCTGGTAAAGTCATACTTCTTATAGAAAAACCTGCCGTAAACTGTGTCAAAATTGATTGAAAGTTGTAAAAGTTGTGATAAAATACGTTCGGGAGAATAGGAGAGAATTTGATGAGAAAATCGACTACTGTTACAATTTCTGATAAATTTTGATGCATTTAGCGGCAGATTATTGGAGAGGAACGGAAGAAGAAGCTCTATCTTAATCACAACAGCATTAGTAATTAAAAATGAGGAATACAAAAAAGTCAAAAGATTAAAATATTAAATTAATAATTTGAAATACCTGATATCATAAAATGCCAATACGTTAGGGGGATAAAGTGTAAGGCACAGCATAACAATCAATTAGTTCACATTCCTTCAAAGACACAAATGTCATAAATGACGTCAGAAAGATGAGGTACTTGATAAATGAAGAGAATGACTGAGTGAAAAAGAGAGAAATGTGTTATACAGTGAGTACAGTGACTCAGCCACTGAGTACAGTGTATAAATACAGTGACTGGACACAGTCACTGTAGTCACTGTGTACAGTCACTGTAGCAGTTGTTGTTAACCCGTACACGTCTGCTCAACTTTAACTTCTATCTAAATCTACATATTGCTGTCCCAAAATAAAGCCACCTTCCGTGTACGGGTTAAAGTGTGGTGCCTGGCACCCCTTTGGTACCTGGATTGTAAATAGGAGGTGCCTGGTATGGCTGTTTTTTACGTTAATATAAATTTTGTTATTTCTGTTAATATCAAGCAGAATATACTTACATGAAGTGTATTTGTAGTTTTATCACACTACACTATCCAAATATACCTATAATAATTGTATCTTTTAAATTCATTTCAATGCAATACAATGCTGAGGGGGTGCCTGAGAAAAGCAAGGGGTGTGGGGAAAAAATACTTTAAGAAGCACTGTTCTACATATTATATATCTATGGTTCCTATAAGTATTGTTTATATACAATGACTGGTTAATATAGAGTCACTGTATGTACAGTCACTGTCTACAGTCTCTATATACAGCCACTATATATGCACTATACAGTCATTCAGTACAGTCTATAAATACAGTTCTTATACTATATTGTCTCTTATTGTTCTCAAAATTTATTAACTTCTATTGCAAGTCATCCAATTGTAAAATAAAATAATAGAAATAACCTCAATTAAATATAAGAATAACTCATCTCCATTTTTAGTCTTCAATGTAGCTACATTATTTATTCGTTCATAATATTGTCAATGGTTATCATTTTAATTACATATTAATGAGCTTAATTACAATAATCATGAATGATATCATAAATTAATGATATGGAGTTGTAATTTGATGCGTAGCATTAATTCATTTGTAAATAATTATATATTATAATAAATAATGATATACTGTAACTTGATAATGGTAAGGAGGCAATTCTACTAGCCCGGAGAGAAAGTTATGGTGGGGCCTTAGAAGATTATGTGGAAAATTTATGGTGGGGTCATAGAAGATTATATGGAAAATTTATGGTGGGGTCATAGAAGATTATATGGAAAATTTATGGTGGGGGCCATAGAAGATTATATGGAAAATTTATGGTGGGGGCCATAGAAGATTATATGGAAAAATTATGGTGGGGGCCATAGAAGATTAAGTGGATAATTTATGGTGAGGGGCCATAGAAGATTATATGGAAAATTTATGGTGGGGTCATAGAAGATTATATGGAAAATTTATGGTGGGGGCCATAGAAGATTATGTGGAATATTTATGGTGAGGGGCCATAGAAGATTATGTGGAATATTTATGGTGGGGGCCATAGAAGATTATGTGGAAAATTTATGGTGGGGGCCATAGAAGATTATGTGGAAAATTTATGGTGGGGGCCATAGAAGATTATGTGGAATATTTATGGTGAGGGGCCATAGAAGATTATGTGGAATATTTATGGTGGGGGCCATAGAAGATTAAGAGGAAAATTTCGAATTTTGTCTAGTCGAATTGTCGGCTAATTTCACTTTTTCGATCATAGAAGAATTAATCATTAATAATTGGTATCCATAATACCTGCAGGTATCAGGATAAATAACAAAAATAAAATAAATTATATTTATGGTTGAATGCTAGAAAACAAATTTCTTATTAATTGAAAAGGTGAAACTATCAGAAATTTTTTAACTGACCCAAGCTTTTAATCAAAATTTCAGGACAATATTCACATTTATTTAATTATTAAATTTTTGTTATATCAAATAAATATTTGCAAGCTTCTCAGTATTCTAAATCCGATTATGTTAAGAAATGTCGAAAGTTATTTTATTGATGGTATTGTTTCTAATATTATTCGAATGAGAATAACACCACTTTTAAAATGTTGCTCTGGATATCAGTTCAACTTATCACAAAATAAAATAAAAGGAAATGAAATCAATGGATGTCTGTTCATCAAAAGATTTTTTACGTTTTTTTAAGAATTGAATTCATTTCATAGCTAATCCATAAATTTAATTTCATGATCAAAAATATTTAATTTCATGATCAAAAATATTTAATTTCATGATCAAAAATATTTAGTTTCATGATCAAAAATATTTTATTTCATGATCAAAAATATTTAATTTCATGATCAAAAATATTTAGTTTCATGATCAAAAATATTTTATTTCATGATCAAAAATATTTAATTTCATGATCAAAAATATTTAGTTTCATGATCAAAAATATTTTATTTCATGATCAAAAATATTTAGTTTCATGATCAAAAATATTTCATCAAAAATATTTAATTTCATAATCAAAAATATTTCATTCCATGATCTTGATCATTAATAGGACAATGTATCACTAGCGTTTTTACAGCGTTTTCGACTCCAAGTAAATTATTTTTAAGCCCATTTCATATGTATCCATGCTACGCGACGTTTTTGAAGCGTAAGAAACGACTTGTGACATGGCCTTAATTTTTTATTCTTATAGTATATTTTATATTTTTAAATATTTTGAAAATCGTATAATGAATATTATGTAGGTATACCACTGAAATAAATTGATTGAAAAGTCATGAATGAACAAGAGAAGTAAACTGTACTTGTTTTTTTATGGCCATGTCAGACGAGCGTTTTTGGAGAATTTCCTCAGAGGTAAGAACGCTATAAAATCTGTTAAAAAATGCCCGTGTGACACTGCGCTTATGAAATTAGAACCCCTGAATTTCTTCTTTGAGTTTGTATAAATTTAAACAAATTATCATATATCACGATTACATAATTTATCATTCAACGCTCATCACTAATCTCATTTTCAATTGAAATGAGTGACAGAAATAATTAAAGACTATATTGAATAGGTGGAAATTTGAATAAGTGATTATGCATATACACACAACATTTATTAACTCTTAATATAATTAGTATATTATATCAACGATTTTGAATCCGAAAGTACTTCCAAGATGTTGAAGAAAATTATCTCAATAATCGATGAAATTAATACTAAATTCTACACTAATTAGCAATGTGACCATTAGAAAGTAATACTATTGATACACTAATTCACCTGTAAATTGTAGATAACTTTTTAATAAATAAAGTAAACGTTTATCGAATATTTTGGAGTACAATATCGATCGTTTCATTTATCCTTTAATCTAAGAGTCTAAGTGGTAGGTAGATCCTTAAACCGATGTCTAAGGAAACCGCTAATTTATTTTCCCTTTCATTTTTAGTTTTCATTTCTGTTTATATTTTTGCCGATTACATTTACCGTATCTTTACTCTTTTTCTAATTACCTTCATTCTTCACCCCCACTATTAAAGGTAACACCTCCAGCAATATCTCCCCAACCTATTTGCCTCTCTCACTCGTCAGTGAACTTCAAAGTCTTACTAACTCAATCACACCAATGGACTGTGAAATCTCTGTTAGATAGTCACAAGAAAAACACAGCTTTTATACTTACGTGATATAAGAATCAACAGATGTATTGGATGCATCGGAGACAGCAGTGAGGGTTGACGTCAAACCCTACCAGAGCATTTAATGAGGGTTCTTCATTGGTTTAATTACACCACAATTCAACTCAACTTAGTTTTCATATTCCTTAATCTCATAACTGTGTTTTATCAACTTAAACATGTTTGTCTGAACACGTACACACCAACACTTTAGTGGTTCATATCACACATCAATATTCACTGAGTCGATCAGACGAGAACTGAAATCTCGAGGCCGAATGGAGGAGGTAATCCGCGATTTGAATTCACTTTCGAATCACTGAACACTGGGCATCCATCATCTGAAACGAGAGAGAAAAAGAAAGTCAATATTTGCAGAGAGGGAAACAATCGAGACGAGAACTACATACATACCTCACGAGTGTTATTTTACATGTTGTTGTAGGAATGGACTATAACAAAAAATATTGTGTGTAACGATTTTGAGAATATAAAACATTTGAAATTGTTAAAAATATCAAATTTCATATAAATGTTGAGTTTGATTATAAATTAACACATAGATGTGCATCAGTTTATAAAAGTCAACACACTTTTAACGAAATGAAAGTATATATATATATCTATCGAATAACTCAGATAGGTAATAACGACAGCTATATTTTATTCTCAATCGTAAAACTATGATTCAATCTTTCCCGTAAGGAAATCTATTTCAATCAACCAATCTATGAAGATAGAATACAAATGGATGTATCGAAACCAATCAATTCACTGAAACACTACGAAAATATAAACCAGAGAAAAAGAACCCCGTCCCACCTGAGATGCAGACAGCAAAGTAATAGCTACAAAAAGCGAATGCACGCAACGGAATGTGTGTTGTCGTCACCAAGAAAAAAGGATCGAAAGAACTGCTAAAAAGTGTACTCTTCATTTCACTCCTGGCAAAAATGTGGTAAATGGAAGGAGGAGTTTATCTGCTCATCTCTGCAAAAGTGTTCAGTCATACATTGACCAAATGGGAGCAGTTGATGAGAAACTTTGGAATAAACTCACGTCAAACAACCTGCGGGAGATATTTTTCTGAGAGGTTTTACGTCATAATATTTATTACGACTCCTTCTATTCGTCATCAAATTATAAGAAAATAGGTAAAAATTCTTATACTAAGCAAACATGGTTAAGAGATTGAAATCTTTGTGGTATACTGCAGGAAAGTAAGAAAAGACTCTCCGTAATCAGTCCATGTTTCCTGGATGTTCTCGTCCATTTTGTCGTTTTATATCCACCGCGTTTCCCTAACTAGATATGAGAGGCAACCGAAATACTCTATTCCATTATGGAGGAAGGAGAAAGGACACAATTTAGCTAACTAACTAACATTAGGAACTGCGACAAAAAGGATGCTTTTCACAGAATAATTTAGCCTAATGATCTGCATGTCAGGAAGGAAGTGTTTCAAGTGATGCTTTCTGCAAGTAGCAACTGGAATTTGAATTCCATTAATGGAATTCTACATAAGGCAAATATTACATAGGTGTCTTTTTTTCACATTAACTTCAGCTTGTGCTGAGAAGGTGATACAGTGTCCATACCTCCTTCTACTCTTCAATCTGGTGTCGAAATGACATCAATGGTATAAACTTATTTGATTTTAGAGTTGAATTAATATCATTTTAGGTTAGAGAAATAATTTGGTAACGACCAAGCTATTCAAAAATATTATGTTGTAACGTTTAATGATAAAAATGATAATAACGATATTATACGCAAACCTCATTTCAAAAAATGTAATTATTTGACCATAAAAATCTATAACAACATATCTATTCCGTTTAAGACCACTTTAAAAATAATTTTCGTATCATGTTATTTACTACTTTCAGTTCAGTCTTTCATAATTATTCACCCAATTATAATATTCCTGTTGACTAATTATACACCCTTTCCAGATGTTTGATATAATAATTAGATGAACCATAAGTTTTTGCACTTTGTACAAATTAGTTTATATTGCTAAAATGAAGATTGTAACAAAAAACGAAAGGGTTAAAATCTTAAAACTGCTAAAGATAGAAGAGTCTATATTGAAAATATCCAAAATAGTCAAACGAGATCATCCTACTGTGAAGAGGTTTACCGAAGAGGGTAAAGTGGAACTGAAACAACACAAACTTTATCAACTAAAGCTGACAAATATCAGAGGTTTTGAGATAAAAAAGGAAGAGCTCTGTATCAGAACCCACACTGCACATTTGCACTGCACAAACAAGGACATTTTGATGCAGCAGATATGACGGAAGTGTAATGTAAGACCCGTTATCTTATCTCAAGTACTATGGTAGATCAGAGGTCACCAGCACTTTTCCCTCCGTTAAGTGCTGTAAATTGCCTGAAAAGATTGTCACGGATAGCTAATTATATGAAAACTGATTTCCAAAGAGACATTTGACGGTACTGATGGTTAGATAAAAGGTTGACTCCAAAACAGAACAATTTTAGGCCGGGATCATCGATGATGGCTAAAACATTTCTAGGCTCAAAAATAAATTATGCTAGTTTCTTTGCTTTTTACATTCTCAGAATGGTGCTACCATAGAAAACATTATCTGTCAGCAGAACAATATTTCATTTCGCTTCACCAATCAGGGTTAGCTTTCATGTGTAGAGATAACTGGAGAACGACCATAGGGTTGGACTTCACAGAACCCAAATCTGAACCCGATTGAGAATTTATGGTCAATTATAAAATGGAAGGTTTATGGGAGAGAATTGTGAGATAATCATCTCAGATTTCACATGAAGTGATCAAGAAATTGACATCATCAGTTGATTGATGAGTAGTGAAGCAAATTCAAAGTGGAAGAAAGCGGATTGGGAATTAAGAACAAATAACCTAGATCGTTCTTCAACTTTCATATTATTTTGTGCAATTTGGTTTATGTTTCCTGTTTGATTATGTTGCAAAGAGAAAAGATATAATGTATGTACACGAATATTGTTCTATATGATGAATAAAAATTTTTATACGTTAAAATGAAAGGCAGGTTTTCTCATCAGTGTCATATTATCAAAGAAATTTTTAATTGATTTTCCTATGAGAATCCTTGTGACTATATCAAAGGATTTAGTTTAAAAGTTTTCTTTGAAAGAATCTCAGGAGATACAGTGACTTGAAACACCTTGTGAATGTGATACCGTTATTGCAAGGGAAAAGTACTCTAGAGTATTCTAGTGAGGTATTCTAGAGTATTCTAGTAAAGTACTTTGGAGTATTCTAGTTAAGTTAACAAAAAACTTTCACTCTACGAGTCTATCATACCAAAGAACAACACCCACATTCTGGTTACTGTAAAATGTAGAAATTGGGTCGTTACTCGGGGTCTTGGTCAGTTGATTCCCAGTCATTTGATTCCCAGTCATTTGATTCCTGGTCATTTGACTCCCGGTCATTTGACTCCCGGTCATTTGATTCCCGTACCGTTCGATACCCAGTCTATTGATTTCCGGTCATTTGATTCCCAGTCATATTTTCCGTTTATAAACATAGTATTCATTTATTATTGGTGTATATATTAATTGAAAATAAGAAGAAAAAATATTAAGAAAAGTAACAATAAAAGCTTTAAAATTTACATTCTGGCAACAAAAAATAGTCATGCATATACCCAACTCTTATCAAAACTAGCACAAATGATATGTCAAATAAATCAAAAACGTTTCTCCTAATTATTTTTCCTGGCACAGAAACTAATTGGAATATTTAAATTTTAATTTTAAATTTTAATTTTAAATTATAATTTTAAATTTTAATTTTAAATTTTAAATTTTAATTTTAAATTTTAATTTTAAATTTTAATTTTAAATTTTAATTTTAAATTTTAACTTTAAATTTTAATTTTAAATTTTAATTTTAAATTTTAATTTTAAATTTTAATTTTAAATTTTAATTTTAAATTTTAATTTTAAATTTTAATTTTAAATTTTAATTTTAAATTTTAATTTTAAATTTTAATTTTAAATTTTAATTTTAAATTTTAATTTTAAATTTTAATTTTAAATTTTAATTTAAAGTAAACTGCTTCCGCCATATCTTTTACAAAAAATGTTACAATGCTGATTAGTAGAGTCCTGTATAGTGAACTTACCTCTATTGCGAACATATTTAGTTTAGTCTGCCACAAATGACTATAAGTTTTCTATGAATATATATGTATATATATAGTAAATTAGTTGTATCTCATGAAAGAGGAGTTCTACCAGTGTAACCCCCTATAATGAATAGTTGAATTTTAACTGTTTCACAAATTTATTCATTATTTCAAAATTAGCAGTTGCCAATTTTTATGTAGAAACAAAGATCGTAATAAATTAGTGCATGTTAAGTATTTAAGCAAATAAAAAAATATCACTGGGAATTAAATGACCAGGGACCAATTATTGACCGTGGACCAAATGGTACGGGGATCAAATGACAGGCCAACATTACCCTATAGAGCTTTCTGTGCCTTCATTTAATGAATATAATATAAATTTAAAAAAAAGAAAACACTTGAAGATTTTATATTATGGAATAACAATTTTTCTTCATTTTCTTATTTCCATGGATGGTCTTATATTAATTATTCTTCTCCTTCAATATCAATAATTACATTTACAATACAATGCTCCAAGATGTTTTTCCATTATAAATATTTCTCATAACAGAGATGTTTATTAGAGTTCTTCATTAGTTCTAATGACGAGCAGTCATTAGTGATGATTACTAAGAAGTTTTATTAGGTTTATCCATGCAGAGAATGATAATGATTTGATGAATCAAAGAAGAAGGAGTAAATGGTATTGATTAAACGTATCGAAGAAGAAGGAGTAAATGGTAATGATTAAACGTATCGAACAAGAAGGAGTAAATGGTAATGATTAAACGTATCGAACAAGAAGGAGTAAATGATAATGATTAAACGTATCGAACAAGAAGGAGTAAATGATAATGATTAAACGTATCGAAGAAGAAGGAGTAAATGGTAATGATTAAACGTATCGAACAAGAAGGAGTAAATGGTAATGATTAAACGTATCGAAGAAGAAGGAGTAAATGGTAATGATTAAACGTATCGAACAAGAAGGAGTAAATGGTAATGATTAAACGTATCGAACAAGAAGGAGTAAATGATAATGATTAAACTTATCGAAGAAGAAGGAGAAAATGGTAATGATTAAACGTATCGAACAAGAAGGAGTAAA
Organism: Caprella mutica; assembly: GCA_947561585.1. Lineage (NCBI taxonomy): Eukaryota > Metazoa > Arthropoda > Malacostraca > Amphipoda > Caprellidae > Caprella > Caprella mutica. Next base: position 15,351 of record CANNZV010000453.1, on the reverse strand, counting down.
TGATAATGATTAAACGTATCGAAGAAGAAGGAGTAAATGGTAATGATTAAACGTATCGAACAAGAAGGAGTAAATGGTAATGATTAAACGTATCGAAGAAGAAGGAGTAAATGGTAATGATTAAACGTATCGAACAAGAAGGAGTAAATGGTAATGATTAAACGTATCGAACAAGAAGGAGTAAATGATAATGATTAAACTTATCGAAGAAGAAGGAGAAAATGGTAATGATTAAACGTATCGAACAAGAAGGAGTAAATGATAATGATTAAACGTATCGAAGAAGAAGGAGTAAATGGTAATGATTAAACGTATCGAACAAGAAGGAGTAAATGGTAATGATTAAACGTATCGAAGAAGAAGGAGTAAATGGTAATGATTAAACGTATCGAACAAGAAGGAGTAAATGGTAATGATTAAACGTATCGAACAAGAAGGAGTAAATGATAATGATTAAACTTATCGAAGAAGAAGGAGAAAATGGTAATGATTAAACGTATCGAAGAAGAAGGAGTAAATGGTAATGATTTAACGTATCGAAGAAGAAGGAGTAAATGGTAATGATTTAACGTATCGAAGAAGAAGGAGTAAATGGTAATGATTAAACGTATCGAACAAGAAGGAGTAAATGGTAATGAATTAATGTATCGAAGAAGAAGGAGTAAATGGTAATGATTAAACGTATCCAACAAGAGTGATAATTTTCCATGTGAGTTACTACAGTATAGGTTGTAAAGATTGCAATAATGAACGCTGTAAGGGAAAGAGATTTCTAAAGAATAAACAAATGAAACATCAATTCTAATAAATATTTCAATAATCAATAAGAATAAAAGAAAAATAACAGGAATAGTTTATAGAATCTAATAAATAGAAATCTAAATATATTGTAAAGAATAAATTGATTAGTGATATTCATTTATATTTAATTATACCATTTACGGGATATAAATATATATAATTTAAAATAATAATTTTTAATAAGTAATAATATATTTCAAAAACAAGTAAATTCTTCCATAACGATTTCGATGTTCTGATCTTTGCTTAAATCATACATAGTTTAAATAAAATTTTAATAACCATTTTCATCAATAAGTGACAATTGTATTATATTTAATTAATATTTATATATATATAATAAGGTTTGGCCAGACCAATACCATCAATAAATAACTACAATATCTCCATCAAGTTCTTTTCCCAAAACAATAAAGTAGTGGATCTAATTATTTCCGAATTAGCCGAACATTCCCGAGAAATGTTTTTTGTTTTGAGAATGTTCCAGAGAGCGTATGTTGGATTTGTTAGGACATACATCTGCTAAATCCTGCACAGATTTAGTAGAGTTTGTCCGGTGACAGTCTGCATTAGCTGACAGTCTCTTAAGCTCGGGACTTACAAATAAACAGTCACTTTTTCAACAGCACGACTGACCCTTTCTTTCCCGAAAAATAGGATGTTCTCTCGATATAAATATTCGATGCAAACTGGACAGGCATAACAATAATAAAGTGAGTTATCGAATATTTTAGATAATAGTATATAAATAGCAAAGATTCAGGGTTGTTCATAAAAAAATAAGCACTTTTATATATTTTTTAAAACAAATTAGCTTTCAAAATTGATGTTTAGAGAACTATTAAGTATACAGTTTTAACTTTAGAAAATTTAAATTTTTATAAACTAGAGTTTTCCTTTACTCCTAAACAGTAATGTAAAATTAAATTGAACTTTCAATCTGTGGAAAATGGTAAACAAATTTGTTATTGAAAATTATAAAATTAATTTAAAAAAAAATGAAATATATAAAAATTTCAACCGAATATCTAATGAAATTTCATAAAGCCTTCATCAACAGGAACATTTTTAAAGATATTAAATATTCGATTAACATAAAGTTCAATACGAAGATGAATGTCGAAACGTTGAATGTGCATCTCACATTCAGAAAAAAACGTTTTAGCCAAGAAGCTGAAGATGGTCACAAAAAAGAGACTCTTAAGGGCGTAATGCTACAAAATATGATGCACTATATGTGTTTCAAGAGTTCGGTAGTTATTTCAGTAGACATATTTTAAGTGCATAACACTGAAACAATTTCTAGATCTTGAAATAAACAAGTAAATCAAAATTACAGTTGAAGATACATTTTTTGTGACAAAGTTTATAGGGTGACAGTGAAATACCAGAGCAAAATAAAATAATTGAGTGCTATATTGCTAGATATGATATCTTTATTGTAGTAACTGGTAAATATAGTCTCCCTATAATATAATATTACAGAGCACTGGGATTTACTCAATAGTTGAGCTATGAGGTATAGATTAGAGAGCTGACATTGCTGTGCCGATGCTCTTAAATGCTGATGGCTATTCCAAATTAAACTGGTAATCACTTAGGAATTTAATTTAATAATAACCATCGATAAAAATAATAAACACGTTCCCAATCGTGATATATATAATAGACTTGTGGGATATTATATATAATAGACAGATGAGATATTATATATAATAGACAGATGGGATATTATATATAATAGACATGTGGGATATTATATATAATAGACATGTGGGATTTTATATATAATAGACAGATGGGATATTATATATAATAGACATGTGGGATATTATATATAATAGACATGTGGGATATTATATATAATAGACATGTGGGATTTTATATATAATAGACATGTGGGATATTGTATATAATAGACATGTGGGATATTATATATAATAGACATGTGGGATTTTATATATAATAGACAGATGGGATATTATATATAATAGACATGTGGGATATTATATATAATAGACATGTGGGATATTATATAATAGACAGATGGGATATTATATATAATAGACATGTGGGATATTATATATAATAGACAGATGGGATATTATATATAATAGACATGTGGGATATTATATATAATAGGCATGTGGGATTTTATATATAATAGACAGATGGGATATTATATATAATAGACATGTGGGATATTATATATAATAGACAAATGGGATATTATATATAATAGACATGTGGGATCTTTCCCATATGCCGACCCGCATCAAATTTAATCTAAATTAAGTTTTTCTTATATATTTTTGTCCATAGAACCCGAAAATCATCACCGTTTTTTTTATGTAGAAACGAATACTTTTTAAGATATGAAGGTTTTAAATTAATTATTCCCCATGCATTACTGAAGGATTGAGAACTTTGAAAAAATTCGTGTTATAACGCTCTTCGGCCAATTTTGGTCAAAAATAGCCGTAATGTAGTTTGTTATATCCGCTAGTTTGTTGTACTGCACACTTCATGATTGATTTTTGACCTGGTAGGGGGGTATGGGGGGCGGCACGATCCCCAATATACGTACATCAGCATTGAAGTAATAAATGGAAAATATCATGGAAGCTGGAAATACTCGATATATTTATTCCAGGGGGCGTGCCTTGCCCTCCCCCTCCCCCCCCCCCTCTGCCCCTCTGCCAGGTCATTAGTCAATCACGAAGTGTGCAGAACAACAAACTAGCGGATACAGCAAACTACATTACAGTTCCATGTGTAAAATATCTTTAATTTTGAGTACTTTCAATGAAAGCACGAGTTTTTTCAAAGTTCACAATCCTTCAGTAATACATAAGAAATAAATAACTTCAAACCCTCATATCTCAAAAACTATTAGTTTTTACAAAAAACGGTTATGATTTTCGGATTCTATGAATAAAAATACATATAATAAAATAATTTAAGTTAAATTTTGTGGGGTTCGTCAAATGGGAAAGATCCAACAGATGAATGAAAAATCAGTGATATGTGATATGTAATAAAAATAACTTCTGAAAAATCCTAAAAAAAAAAAAAAAATCTATTATCAACTGATTTGAGCGGCTCTCCTTCATTTAAAATAAAAAAAACAGATACCTCACTAAATGTGCAATATATAAAGAGAATAAATGATGACATAAAAATTAAAAAGGTTATTGAGGTGTTCTCATTAGGAATACAATATCACCTACCACTTATTTCACCTACCACTTATATCACCTACCACTTATATCACCTACCACTTATATCACTTACCACTTATTTCACCTACCACTTATTTCACCCACCACTTATATCACCTACCACTTATATCACCTACCACTTATATCACCTACCACTTATATCACCTACCACACAATATCACCTACCACTTATATCACCTACCACTTATATCACCTACCACTTATATCACCTACCACTTATATCACCTACCACCTATATCACCTACCACTTATATCACCTACCACTTATATCACCTACCACACAATATCACCTACCACTTATATCACCTACCACTTATATCACCTACCACTTATATCACCTACCACTTATATCACCTACCACTTATATCACCAACCACTTATATCACCTACCACTTATATCACCTACCACTTATATCACCTACCACTTATATCACCTACCACTTATATCACCTACCACTTATATCACCTACCACTTATATCACCTACCACTTATATCACCTACCACTTATATCACCTACCACTTATATCACCTACCACTTATATCACCTACCACTTATATCACCTACCACTTATATCACCTACCACTTATATCACCTACCACCTATATCACCTACCACTTATATCACCTACCACTTATATCACCTACCACACAATATCACCTACCACTTACATCACCTACCACTTATATCACCTACCACTTATATCACCTACCACTTATATCACCTACCACTTATATCACCTACCACTTATATCACCTACCACTTATATCACCTACCACTTATATCACCTACCACTTATATCACCTACCACTTATATCACCTACCACTTATATCACCTACCACTTATATCACCTACCACTTATATCACCTACCACTTACTAATCGATATTAAACAATATAACAAGCGTAATTTATACATTTTTAAATAAAAAGCTATAGGACTGACAAAATAAATTGATATATTAAATTAGTGTTATAGTTTGGTTCCTCTGATTAACAGTGTAGGTGATTTTTAAGTAGATTTATTTAAATTTATCATTAAGTTATTGTCCATAACTGTGGATATTGTTGGTACGTCGTCGTAAAATGTTATAATAAAGAAAGAAACATCAGATTAAATGTATGATAAATATTGATCAAGTCATTTATTGTAGTAGATAAATGATCTTTATCTCAATAATAATTATTAATTATTATAAGGAGAATAATTATTGTAACAGGAGAACTATTGGAAAAAAAATGTTATATTGCTAAATTTCTATTACGTCAAACGATTCGGATTAATTAAATAATAATAGTATTAGCGACTGGGGGTGGGCAGCTCTATTGAATATTATTCCAATAGATGACATGGATATAATATACCAATAACATTGCCTCTGATTCATTTCAATTGAATTCACAGGCTTTGATATCCTTCATCAAAGCAACGGGTCAAACAATTGGAATAAATGAGCTTAGTGTAGGCCTTTGTTTGAGCCAACCTATTGTTATACCGACTAAGAAACATAATTTTAGGATTTCATTGAAATACATATTTTAATTGAATCGTTTGGAGAGTTAGAAATGAAGTTAAATGTATTTTAACTGTAGAGAGATAGGATGGAAAATGAAGAGAAGTGTCTATAAAAATACACATACTAATTGTAACATTGCAGGCAGTTTCAATATTGATATTTATTTTTTGAAAAGGAGATGCCTGGAATTGAATACGAAAGATAAATCATATTTTAATTGAAAAAAAAAACACTTATGTTCGTGTTTCGAATCTGCGTACATCTATCAGGAAATATTTTGTAACTGGAAAAACGGTTTATAAAACTATACAAAATGATGTATAGGCTATTATGTTAATAAAGTGAATATAAATTCTATCTTGTGGAAAATAAAATATGAAATAACTTCAATATAGTAAAATAAATCTATATTTCTGTAGCTATAATTGAAAATATGATTTTTAATTCAATTTCGATACTCCAAAATAAACGGCGACCGGTCCTTTCGTCGAAAACACATTCGCCGCACGACACTCTCATCGAACGACACTATTCGTTATAAATATAAAAAAATATTGTCCACCTCAGGGTAGGTTAGCGGACCGGTCGGAGGGGGGAGGTGGAGGGAGTTGATTGTGATAAACTGTATATTAAAAAAAAGGCAAATAATTGACATATTTTCTCCGAAAATGTCATTGGGCGAAGTGTCGTGCGGCAAATGTGCTTTCGGCGAGAGGACCTAAAAAAAATTGACATCATTTCAACAAAAAGTCAAGATGGATACAAGTCATGAATACGAGAGAAACTAATCATTGCAAGACAAACAAACAATATTCCACTGGGGAATCTTCCTCTGAACATTCGTACAATATCTATTTACAGTGAAATAAATAATTAAAATACGTTAATGATATCGGAAATGAGACAATGAATTATTTAATTGTTTTAAGATAATACTTAAAAATCAATGGAAAGTAAAGATGGTAGAGACTAAATTATAATATTACAGATAATTTTAATAATTTATATTTAGTGTATGAAATTTACAGTAGATTCTGTTTGAGAGAAGAAAATGAACAAATTTTATCTCTCATCTTTTTCTTCTTTCACATTTAAACTGGATTAATCCTTTACTCCCACGTTCAGATGTTTTAAGACAGGTGTTTTAAGTCCCTATTCACTTTAACATTGCTATTAAAGCCAGAGATATCATGCAAAACACCCACCATAGAGGGCAAGATCTGACGCATCGGACGGTTGCACATTTCAGATCATTTATTTGGTATTCATGATACCTAGAGGTATCGTGTATACCAATTAAAAGAAGTTGAATAATAGTTATAATTATTCCCTAATATAATGCAGAATGTTGGCCATACGATTCATCGATAGAACTTTTCTTTGTTTACTACTTTATGTGATATTCATTTGTTTAGATAATCGAATTAATTATATACATATATTGTTTAGTTCACTTTTTTTGTTTCATTCACTATTTTTTTTTTATTTTCACTAGGTGTTAAAAATTATTTGCTGATACAACAAAATAATTGATGTTATAAAATGAAAGGGAATTGGTACCCGGTATACTCCAGGTGAAATTTTTCTGCACTTCATGTTTCGGAAGGTATTGGTAGACAATGAATGAAGGTAACAATCAAAAAAAATTTCAACAATCAACTTATTATAAAACTGGTGGCAGCGGTGGGATAATAAAACGATATAAATTATCCATTGAATGAATATAACCACAATAACTAAAAAATATTTATAATTATATAGTATTATTTAGAGAGAATCTTATAGGATATGAGTTAAGTAAAATACCTCCTTAAGCGGCTCCACCATAGCTACGTAGAAGTATGCTTCATATAGAATTTTAAAATTCAAAGAGGTTTCAATATTTCGTCATACGCTTTTACTGGAGATAAGAATTTGTCTGTCTGCTATGTTTGTTACCACCTGATGAAGTCTAAGATGAATCTTCTTGTTGTTGTTCTTCTTGTCGTTGGTTTCTAAAGACTCTGATAGAACTGTAGGAAGACCATTCATCTGAAGTCCATTGTTCACAGGACCCAAAGAGTAATTGCTTTGGGGAACTGAAATTCGGTATCAAGATAGTCACAGTTGTGAATATGGTAGTCAATGTTTGGTATTTATGGCCATATATCAATACTAGGGACTGTAAATTAAAAAAACTTCAAAATTTAGTTTGTCTACATTCGATTGTGGAAAATATTTTAAACTAAGAAAAGCTAAGTTACAGAAAATGATTATAGAGGTAGAAGAGCATATAGAGATGTAAGAAGTATGGATCATCAGTCTTTCAGTAATGCAGAAGATGACTACTAAAAAAATTTATTTACTCGGCTAACAGAGTTCAGAATGCGAGAGCTGATGAAACGGACACAATGTTGGCATTCATTTTATCTTAGCAGTGGCTTAGTGAAAGATTATGGCTACAATGGGCATGCAGTTTCGTATTAGAGTTAATGTAATGCAGTAATACAGGATCAAAATCAGGAATATTGATATATGTAAATACCTACTATATGTTTAAAATATCAGGATTTTTAATCACTAAGCAATTGGTCCGTGTGGTACTGCAAGACAACTTCCTAATAGTTTTCTTTTGGAGAACAATTACTCGACTTTGGAAATATGCAGGCTCTCCAGTCTCCATACCAAGTCTCAATAGCATATATAAAGTGAGGATGAACCATAGAATAGTTTAATGATTCCATAGTATGACGAGGGAAAAGAGTATTCATCTTTGAGAGAGCTCTGATTGATCTAGAAACTTCAATTGACGTCGAATTAATATGGTCAGAAACGTGAAAATTCTGTCCAAAGTAACACCTATAAGCCTCAAAGAGTCAACACACTCAAATCACTTCATTACTAAATTTCACAGAAAACAAATTAAATGAACCTTTATTAGAGAAATTACATATTTAGTCTTGTCGAAATTTACCCTGAATTTATTACTGATGATTCGATAAACCAATCATAAATCACACAAAATTCACTGTAAATTAATTACAATCCGAACAGAAGTAAGTTGATTTACAATGAAAACTGATAAATTTACGAAAAGTGTAAATTTGAAATAATTAGAGCAATTTGGAAAGTCGTTAATAAATATTAAATATTAGAAAGAGCAAAGGCCCAAAAATGGTACTCTGAGGTACTCCTCATGAAATATTGGCCTCATCATAGACATCACCACCATATATATTGTGACAACCACTTTGACCCTCCACTCACAAACGGTAGAAATATATATATTTATATGTAGCTACATATATAAATTTGGTGTGTAATTCAATTTTGATTATTTCTTTGGTTTTCAATACACATCGGAAGAATCCCTCAAAAAAAGTTTGAATTGTTGATTTTATGGACTCTGTACACAGAGAGAAAATTATGGTGGATCCATGGAATATGTATTTAGTTGGTCCTCTCTTTTAAAACTATACTACATTTACCTTCAGTATTCAAAGAAATACTTTTAATTAAACATCAAATGTCAATTGAAGTCTACAGAGTATCCATATAATCCTACTTAACTCTATTGTAAGTTAATTAAAGAATAGTTTTCATTGCAGGGTTGCCATATTTCACCAGACACAATCAGGGTTGCATGTCTGCAAACTCTGTGGCCTAACTTCTTATTGGGTCCATTTATCTTTGAGTTCAAATATGTTCGCCTGACTGCCGCAAATGAGATTTCTTCTTTGCAGCAAGAAAAATGGCAACAAAAACTGAACTCTAACCACTTATCTGACCATTGTGAATTTCAACAGTTGGGAGTAATTTCCGTAGAGTTATAGAGAACTGTAATAACATTTGTGAATATGGACATTTATGAATAATTTTGTAGAATTAGTTATATAACTGCAATAAATTATCGGACCACTGCGAGTTTCAACATTTGGGAGTAATTTCCGTGGAGTTGTACTGAACTACATCAACTTATCAGGCTATTATGAACTTAACATTTGGGGAGGAATATCCATAAAGTTATGAAAAACCGTAATAACTTATTAAACAATATCATAACTTTAAATACACAAAATATTATAGAAATTTCGTTTCGCATATCTTACTATATAATATTAAATTTTAATGAAGCTTTAAAAATGTTCGATTGAATAAAAAGAAACGTATGTATCTTTTCAACCTTCGACCATTTAAAATCTTCATATAGATCCTCAAGCTCATGGGAATAACATGGTAGATGTCAATAAAAGGTATCATAATATAGGGTGAGTTCCACATTATCGGTCAGTACAACAACTTCGGTCATATTAAAAAGCAATATGAAAATTATTTTTATTACACAGAGCTATCTAATAAAAAATATTATTTTGTAAAAGAAAAGTGTTTTGATAATTTGAATAATTGATGTAAGTGTTCTGATTATAAAAATAATATATAATAATTATTATTTAAACTTTATTAAAATTTGTAAACAATTATTATCATTAGCCAAATAAAACAAATAATTGCACATTATTTGATAGTTATAAAAAAATATCAATTTGGTGTTAAAATTCATTCAGAAATATTACCATATACAACATTAATATTTAATTCATACCCTTTTCATGTTTACATATTATTAGCATCTAAATAATAACGACTCAATTATACGAATTAACATATTGGACTCGGGCAGATCGACGAATTCTTCCTATTTTGACCTTTTGAGATGTAAATTAATTTTAAAGGGCCAGGTCAAGTTTTACCTTTACACTGACTTAACATAAAAAATAACTTTAATATAATTAGATATTACAATAAATGATAGATATATTTAACATAAGATACCTTTCAGTGATCAATCAGTGCCGTATCTTTTTTCCTAGCTTTATTCAGAAGAAATCACTTCACCACTTCTAACCACCTGGAGCAGCAACAGACACCGACACTCCTAACGCTATGAATGCCACTAGAGAACTGAGGTCAGCTTTCAGTATTTGCCCATTGAAACTCATCGTAATTGTCATAGGACTCTATTCAGAGGATGTCATGCGATGAGTCTATCTTTACAGACCATTAATAGTGTGGGCACTGTTATCAGCTGAATATTGAGGACTAATATTATGTGGGCACTGTTATCAGCTGGATATTGAGACATAATATCATGTGGCCACTGTTATCAGCTGAATATTGAGACCTAATATCGTGTGGGCACTGTTATCAGCTGAATATTGAGTCCTAATATTATGTGGGCACTGTTATCAGCTGAATATTGAGTCCTAATATTATGTGGGCACTGTTATCAGCTGGATATTGAGACATAATATCATGTGGCCACTGTTATCAGCTGAATATTGAGACCTAATATCATGTGGGCACTGTTATCAGCTGGATATTGAGACCTGATATCATGTGGGTACTGTCATCAGCTAAATATTGAGACCTGATATCATGTGGGCACTGTTATCAGCTGAATATTGAGACCTAATATCATGTGGGCACTGTTATCAGCTGAATATTGAGGCCTAATATCATGTGGGCACTGTTATCAGCTGAATATTGAGTCCAGATATCATGTGGGCACTGTTATCAGCTGAATATTGAGACCTAGTATCATGTGGGCACTGTTATCAGCTAAATATTGAGACTTAATATCATGTGGGCACTGTCATCAGCTGAATATTGAGACCTAATATCGTGTGGGCACTGTTATCAGCTGAATACTGAGTCCAGATATCATGTGGGCACTGTTATCAGCTGAATATTGATGATTATATTTCATTTTCCATGAATTTGAATTTAAATTCAATGTATCAACATAATAGCCTTCACATTGTTTTAAAGAATGCGTACGTGTACGGAACCCAAACTGTATATCAATTTATATATTATTAAAACTTTCCAGTAAATATTCTAACAATAACAAATTATATCACAGAAGTATGAAATAACTTCGAGCAACTGTGATATTATAGTCAAAGTCATTATGTCTTTATTGAGCGGGTCTACGCTCAATATTTTTGCTCACTTCGCTTTATGAGAAAAACTTTTCACTTGCAATACTAATTTCACATAAAATGCATAGAAAATCAAGTATTGCTGATGTAAATAAACTCTTTTTATCAATAGCACAACCAATTAATAAAAAATATTAGCACTCTCATAATGATCCTACATGTTTTCTTGAGGTAAATACCACAGAGAACACAGAAAATAGTAAGGAGAAATACGGTATCATTAAAATGTCGTAAATATAGAACAAGCATCCGCTGTTTCATATCACAGGTAAATGAAGGTGCTACTCCATGTGAATTAAACAAATAATACTTCGGCAGTCGTTTATCAACAATCAGTATGAATGTACGTTTTGCATGCCGCGCTTGTTGCGATTATCGCTGGACATTAGTTCAAAGCTTGGGCTGTTTTGCAACGAGTTCAATGTAGTGTTCAATGTTTTGTTCAATGTATTGTTCAATGTATAGTTCAATGTATTGTTCAATGTATAGTTCAATGTATTGTTCAATGTATTGCTCTTTGTATAGTTCAATATATTGTTCGATGTATTGTTTTCAATGTAATGTTCAATGTATTGTTCAATGTATTGTTCAATGTATTGTTCAATGTATTGTTCAATGTATAGTTCAATGTATTGTTCAATGTATTGCTCTTTGTATAGTTCAATATATTGTTCGATGTATTGTTTTCAATGTAATGTTCAATGTATTGTTCAATGTATTGTTCAATGTATTGTTCAATGTATTGTTCAATGTATTGTTCAATGTATTGTTCAATGTATAGTTCAATGTATTGTTCAATGTATTGCTCTTTGTATAGTTCAATATATTGTTCGATGTATTGTTTTCAATCTAATGTTCAATGTAATGTTCATTGTATTGTTCATAATTGTATTGTTCAATGTATTGTTCAATGTATTGTTCAATGTATAGTTCATTGTATTGTTCAATGTATTGTTCGTTGTATTGTTCAATGTATAGTTCAATGTATAGTTCAATGTATAGTTCAATGTATTGTTCAATGTATTATTCAATATATAGTTCATTGTATTGTTCAATGTATTGTTCATTGTATTGTTCAATGTATAGTTCAATGTATAGTTCAATGTATAGTTCATTGTATTGTTCAATGTATTTTTCATTGTATAGTTCACTATATATTTCAATGTATTCATGTTACTGGGCGATGATCGCAACAATCACTGCAAGCAAAATGTAGATTCTAACAGCAAATTAAGAGCCTTTCATTTCATACCAACGGTACACCGAAAGGACAGAGAATGATGTGTTCTTGATAGGAATTAGAAAGAAAAACAAAGTATGGTCAATTTTATAAGTAATATGATCAGGATAGAATTAGTTTAGGTTATTGGGCTCATTCATCTTGAATCAATAAATTCACATTATAAGAATATAAATATTGTCATAGTTAAGAATAATAAAAAGAAAGATTCGGACAGTTTACTAATTTCACATTTACAAGTTATTAGAAAATTCTTCTGGTACACGACAATAAATTTGTAAGATTTAAACATTTTATAAGTTGCTATATAATAAATATATATCATGAGGGACATTAATTTTATCTTTGATAGTAGATCATAGTTAACACACAATATAAAGATTAAATATCATTTTAACAAACTTTTCTAAGAGCAACAATATTTTGGGTTCACGAAAAGTTGTGAATTAAAACAACAGTGTGATTTCCAGCACTCAAGTTAGAATAAATAGATACACAAAAATAGTAAGAAAAACTATCAAAAAATAAAAAGCAACAGTTTGCCATTTCGAAATATTTGGTAAATTCTTTTTAACTTCGATATTTTTAATAAATTCAGATTTCATTTTATTATATTCAACATTTACTACGATTTTGTGAAACTATATTTTATATTTTCTTTTGGAAAAACCTCAAAAATGTTTAAAAAAAAGCTTCTGTAATGTTTTCGAAAGAATCATATTTTATTTCATTTAACTTGAATATAAATATTTAATAATTCCCTATTTTATGATCCCGTTTACGTTTGAGCAAAAGTTTAGAATTTTCCAAATTAAATTCCTCAGTACAAATATTGGCCCAATTAGAGATTTTTTTAATAAAAGATTTCACGGAATGCCAAAATATTTCGCTATTCCTCATTTGTTCCTAAATCCTTGTTCGATAAATTAGGATTCTTAGAATTCTAAGAATTTTAATTAATCAGCGGGTTGGATATTTAAATCATTTATTAGCGATATTAAATGCTTTTCATTGTCGTAGGTGTACTGAGATTTATCCTGACGGTCACATCAAAATGAAACATGTGGTCCACTCAAAACATTGAATAATAGCGAAATTACTTCAATTTTAACTTCATAACTAGTATGGAATTTATGTATTCCCGTACAGTTATGTTTTCTAGTACAGTTACGTATTCCCGTACAGTTACGTTTTCTTGTACAGTTACATACTCTCTTACAGTTACATATTCACGTACAGTTACGTATTCCCGTACAGTTACGTATTCCCGTACAGTTACATCCTCCAGTACAGTTACGTATTCCCTTACAGATACGTTTTCTTGTACAGAAACATTCTCTCGTACAGTTATGTATTCCCGTACAGTTACATGCTTAAATACAGTTACATAATCCCGTACAGTTAAATACTCCCGTATAGTTATGTATTCCCGTACAGTTACATACTTAAATACAGTTACGTAATCCCGTACAGTTAAATACTCCCGTATAGTTATGTATTCCCGTTTTTACATTGTAAAAACTGTTTCTTTACTAAGATAAGTGTTGATACGATTAAAGCAAACACCCACTGTGACACGTTCTACTAAACTGTCAGTATATTTATATTATAAGCAACAAATGCTCGAAATAGTTGAAATTAAACCTAACATACCAGTTTGATTTCAGAACATAGCATTTTGTGTACAACATTAAATATTCAGTTATCCATTACACGACAGCTATGATATTTCAAATTGTTTCATATTACATATATATTGAAAAAAACTTTTCATCAAACATGAACTTTTTACAACATTTATAAATTCTATGCTATTATGATATTATTGTCATTACTCAATTAATAACTTTAACTAAATCTGAGGGCACGAACCAAGAGTGTGGGTAGTTGAATTACACAATTATTGATACTATTGAGAAGAAATTACTCTTAACGAGCAAGTACACTAATTACAAATATCGATAACTGAAACGGTATTCTTAAAAGGCAAGTACACTAGTGGCATAAGTATCGTTATTTTATTCATTATATTTATTTGGCAAGAAATATACATCATCCAGAATGAAATGGTTGGCAGGTTATTTGTTAAAGGAGATCAGAAGTAACCTAAGGCTTTGAAGGGGTGGTGTGATACTGTGAATATATCTAAGCCAGTCTTTATCTTACTAATTTGGTGTGATACTGTGGATATATCTAAGCCAGTCTTTATCTTAGTAATTTGGTGTGATACTGTGGATATATCTAAGCCAGTCTTTATCTTAGTAATTTGGTGTGATACTGTGGATATATCTAAGCCAGTCTTTATCTTACTAATTTGGTGTGATACTGTGTATATATCTAAGCCAGTCTTTATCTTAGTATTTTGGTGTGATACTGTGGATATATCTAAGCCAGTCTTTATCTTAGTAATTTGGTGTGATACTGTGGATATATCTAAGCCAGTCTTTATCTTAGTAATTTGGTGTGATACTGTGGATATATCTAAGCCAGTCTTTATCTTAGTAATTTGGTGTGATACTGTGGATATATCTAAGCCAGTCTTTATCTTAGTAATTTGGTGTGATACTGTGG